>LWCB01005835.1:0-35987 GCA_001630525.1 Coelastrella sp. M60 | reverse complement strand
CAGACCCGAACAGGGAACCTGATGCAATACACATCCTGACAAAACATACGAGGTGAAACAGCTTGCCTGTGTAGCCATCAAGTTCCAAGTGTAAAAAGAACCGGCGACCATATATGCACACATAACAAGTTTGCGTTGCAACTTGTTGTTGCCAAGGTGGTCAGCAAACCAATCAGACGCACTGGATTGGCTGATCTGACAAGCAGGACAATAGCATTGACGGCAAAACTCTGCAAGGGTGGCGTCAAGCACCCCTGCACAAATAGTTAACAGATCAGCGTAATATGGGACGTCAGCTGACATCCATTTAAATGCCACAATGCAAGCCCTCCAGCAGGTAATACTGCAATGCTTCATTGAAGATAATCAAGAAAGGTGCAGCAGTGCACCTGCTGATCAATGCTTAAGGCACACCAACTGCCAGGGCTTGAGCCATTGCAAACCCCAAGAATGATATACAGCTGGAGTTGAGTAGCTGTCAACAAGCACAAGCAGCCAATATGACAGATCGTATGTGTCGCACGCAGCGCTCTGTTGAAGCTGTGGGACAGCTGATTTATTGCAAACCTCAATCCTGTAGTATTGGCCCAACCTGATCACCGGAGCAGATTGAAGTGACTACAGACAATCACCAGACAAACTGCACCTGTACAAGCACAAATTATGCAGGCCTGATTGCGTCATGAAGCCATTCAGCTGCAGCAGCTGAGCTGTTGATGCCAAGTGACTGCATGGCAACATCCACAACAATTAGTAGAGGTGACAATCCAGCTGGAGCATATTCCTCCACACCTGATGATACCAACAATAGCAAAGGAGACCATGACAAGTTCAACAACCTTACCCATCAGTCAACTGAGCAGATGCAAAATCAACAGCATGCGCGCACAAGGTACACAATGATCCCAGACTATGTCAATTGCAGGCAGTCCGACTGTTTCTCTTACTTCTTGGTGACATCTTTTCAGTGCTCGCACAGGCAATATTGTGTGTGGCAGTTATTGTGACGAACGCCTCAAATAGGGTGGGCAGTGCTTGGGTGGTGCAAGACTATTCTATTAGCATAATGATGATATGCAATGCCAAGATTAGAGCACATGGTCCACTGACTGCATTGCCATCCTCTATAAGGTTATGATACAGCAGCAGCAACCTGGGCACCTAGACTTGCAAGCAGCAAGTTCTGGCTACCAAAACATCCTGATGATCATCATGACACCTGAGCAGTGCAATCACACACACCAGTGATCTATGCCATACTATGTTGGTAGTACTGGTCTGCAACACCTCAAAGGGCTTCAAGGTGCTGGCAATCACCTCTTAACAATCTGTATGCAGTGTGTGCATGCATCAACAAGTTGCAATCTGCCACCCAGCCTGCAGTGTCACCAGCAATGATGCAACCCCACAACCGCTAGTGGTGCGAAGGCTGGTCCCGTCAGATGTGATCAACAAGGCTGAGGTCAATCGCCATTGGTCAGGGGCCACTTGACTCTGATCACAACTGAACATGTCTGGATCGCAGGCCTCTTGTATTATACAACCTCACAGTGCATTGGCATTGATGTAAATGGAATGATCAGTCTGATACACGCAAGGAACAACAGCAGAGATCACTAAAGTTGCTTGACAAAACTGTCAGTCACCCGTGATCATTCGAGGTGCATGTTCCTGACAGACTGCAGCGCAGCAAGCAACAATATATCCGCTCACAGACATCTGACAAGACAAGTCTACACCAACGGAAACCTGAAGTATATGCAAGAACGATGTCTGGTATGAGCATCGTTGTATTATGATAGTAATATGTAATTGAGCATGCATGCATGCCTGAAACACAGCTGCAGCAAGTCCTGCCATGCCAGATCAGTGTACTGTTGATCTATCCATCCTGACATGCTACCAGGCCACAAAGACGCACAGCAGCTTCCTACAGCTACTGCAGGGAGCAAGCAGCAACAATGGGGCAATCAGAACCCTGCTGAAAGATCATTGTCCCCACTGCAAACGCCACGCAGCAGTCTTACAGCACTTGAATGCTGAAGCCAGGAACCATCGACTCGCCACAGTGCTGGTCTATAAGTGCACCTGAAGGTGGCAGAAACTGTTATTTGCTGTGAAGCATTGCAGCTGCACCAGGGCAGCTTTCTAATCCTGGGCATACCTCCACTTCACTCATGATGGGCTACATCTGTTGCTGAATCATCAATGTAGTGTCTTCCTACACCACAAGAAACCCTAGAATAGCAACACATGAAATTGAAATTGACGACAAAACATACATGTGCTGACACAAGCAAGAGTGTTCACCTGTGCACGGAGGCTCAACGCAAAGATTAGCGGCAATCACTTCACAACATACACTTGTGATTACTATTCTCAGGGACTTGCCTAGGCCGCGCCACAAACAGCAGCATGAGGCCGGCTGCACACATTGCACAGCAGCCTGCCAGGCTATTTCACAAAGGCAGCTCTCAACAGCTCACATTATGCAGCCACAGAACTTTTGCCCATGCGACCCGAAAGACACACAGGAAGCGCAACATATTTTTTGAAGTAATGAGTTCAGGTCATCTTGCATGCGACCCCAAACACAGCCATTTGTTGAAGAAAGCATTCCAAAAACCCTGCTCTGGAGTGTGCATGCACTTACACACACAAGTACGCTGGACCTGTTGGCAGCGCTGGACAGCCAGCTATGCAATGCATATCTGGTCATGATCATTGACTGCAAGTTTAGCCATTTCTGGCCTGCAAATAGTGAAATAATGAAGGATAGCAGTTGCATTCTGAGCCAAACTCATGCAGAGGGATGCCACAAATACTTGACTGGCCATGATCATGAAGACCTGGCCCTCAAACCACCAAGACTCAAGGACACCTGCAGTTGGATAGTAACAGGCCAACCCTGGAAGATGCAAAGCCAAGCAGAACATATCAGCTGAGAAGGCATCATGATACACAAGGTACATCACGACATCACGGCCACACCTACAAAACAGCCTGCAAACTCCTCATCGCTGCCTTGGTCAGCCCAGACAAACAGCCCAGGGGCAGTGATGCTCTGTTAATGTACACAGCGACATGTAGGCAGCAGGTAGCCAGGCTTAGCCAGGCACATGTGCCTTGTTGCACACATGTTTTCGCCGGCTCTACCACCATATATATGACAGCACTCATATGAACTATGCTCTCATTCCTGCCATCACTTGGTATTCTGGCTCAGTAGAGGCTGCTATGCACATTCCCGGAGTCAGAGTGCAGGTGTAGCACTGGCTGTAGTTGCTTGCGCTGCTGCTGCTGCTGCTGTTGCTGTGTGCTGGGCTGGCTGTCAGGTTCTTACTGAGTGAGTGACTTAACATCAAAGCTTGGACCTGATGAGCCTGACTGGTCAACAGGCTGGGCGAGACAGCAGGAGCAGCAGCAGGCACAGCGAGGTGACGATTTGCCAACATAGGACTCCATGTGCTGCTGCTGCTGCAATCTGATCCTAACATCAACTGAAGATGCTGCTGTTGCTGCTGGGCTGGTAAGGCTTGGACTGCCTGATAACTTGGTGTGCTTGTTACCTTTGTCCCTGGCTGAGCATAATTGCAGCTTTGCATCCTGTCGGGGTTGTAAATGCTCATGTAGCCTGCATTGCCTCCAGCTCCAAGACTAGTGATTGCATTGATGTTGGTGGTGTCCACCCAACATCCTGCAGCGAAGTCCGCTGAAGCCAGCTGTGATTGGCGCTGCTGGCTAGCCTGGTCACTGATAGGCAAAGACAGGGGAAGACCAACGCCCTGGAGCTGCTGCTGCAGACTCTGTTGTTGCAATGGGCTGGCTGCTGCAGCTGACAAGCATACGGCGCTGGTGGCCTGGGGGTGCAATGAGAGCTGATGAGACTGGCTGCTGCTGTTCAGGGTGAGCAGCTGTTGAATTTGCATATGTGCCTGTTGTTGTTGCTGCTGCTGCGTCATCAGCTGTTGCTGCTGCTGGTGTACCACTTGCTGCTGAGCTGAACCAACAAACACTTTGCTGGGCTCATTGCAGCTACCTACAGGCATAGACACTAGCTGGTGTGCTGCTGTGATGGGGAAAAGCATGGTGCTCACATCATTGCTGGTGTTGGGAATTGTGTATGGCGAAGCAGTGGCTACGCTTCCAAGTGGATGGCGCAGAGCGGTTTCTTGGTGATGGTTCTGCAGCTGATGCACCTGCTGTGCGTCATATGGCATAATGAATACTTGCTGTTGCGTGTTTGCCAGGGCAAGCAGACCTTCCTCAACCTGCAGCTGCTGGATGGGTATGGTGCTGTGCAAAGGAGCAATAAGTCCGCCGGCCGTAGTGCTGCCTTTTATGGGCGGTACAAGGGGCGGGTGCGAGCGACCTGGCCAGGCAGCTGCCTGCTCTTGCTGCTGATATTGGCTGTGCTGCTGAACCTGTACCTTTGCCATGACAATAAACGAGCTGACCTGCGGGCAAGACCGGCCTAGGCATTCAGCGCTGGGTTATGCCACGATTTGATCATCAGCTAAACTAAGCGTGATGTCAAAGTTAGCTGGAAAAAACTTAGCTTTGATTTAAAATATTCTTACCTCTGTTGTGTCCGCTTGACAAGCCTCAAGCCCGAAGTTCGTGATAGCATTGACCCCATAGAGGTAGACAGCTGCTTTATCGTAGGCTTTTGCTGCTGCAATATCATCGTCAAACCTTCCTGAAAGCACGAATTCGGCGCAGAACTTGATGCCACTGTTGATCAGATGCTGCCAGATGCACTGAAGCTCTGCTTGCAAGACAATGATGGTCATGCAATAATATGAAATGTTTGCAACAGTTTTCTCCAACAATTGTGCTGCACGTATAGGTCACATGCGGGTCACCCGTCTTTCGGTTGACGTAGCATTCACAACGTGACTTGCACGCACCTACGTGTCGCTGTTTGCCACAATAGTATATACGGACTCGCCACCCCTGCACATATTACAACGCTCAGGACCGATCCGCACACCAACCCCCTCTCAAGCAGGCCAAAGCAACCCGAACCTGATGCTTTTTGTCCCATGACAAGCCTCTAAACCTGGAACGTATCGAAGGTTCTGTATTTTCCATTGTTGATGCTGTTCTGAAAATCTTTTGGCAACCCACCGGAGTAGTCGACAAGGATGAAAGTTGATATGTTGTTTTGCAATATCTTGTGTATTTTGTTTTGAACTGACAAGTAAGCAGTTGTCCTGAACAGTTGCTTGAAGAGTGAGCAACCAGCGCGAACGTCAGGTTGATATACCGGGATTATGGCTCGTTATGATCAGCTTGTCGGCAGGACACTGCTGCTCTCGCAGGCTTTCAAGCACAGGCTCATACTTTACCAAGTTATGTCGTACAGTATACACACCGGCCTGCGCTATGGGAAGCATGTATCCGGACAAGCCCCAAATTCACAATGGTGTTCGTGAAGGCTGCAAGCAGCTCTACAATTCACAATAGTTTGGGTAAAGGAGGTTGGTTTCAACACTTAACAGGACCTTACATCTAGCGGACTCGTCGCTGGAGACAGCACCGCCGGTCCCAGCCTTTGACTCCCAGGATCACCGTGAACAGTCACTGTTTGATTGTCGGTGAGAGCAAAACCGACGAACGTTGAGGGTCAACTCGTCTGGCATCGTCCTACAGTGCATGAACTGAATGAGTGTACTTATATGTGAAAGAGCCGCCAGTAGTAGCGGCCCTAGCTGCATGATGCATACCCATGTTCTGTCCTCTTTGTATACAATGCTTTGTGTGTGCTTCTATGTTTCTTATACATGCAACATATAATATGTTATAGGCATCTTATATGTTGCATGGCTAGGTCTTTCATAAGATGCCTACTAGTATGACAGCTGTGTAACATCATGTTGAACTTCAATAGTATTGAATATTATATCAAGTTTGACCACATCATGTTTTATGGCATAAAACATGTTATGGCATAAAGCACTTTCCTCTTGACTGGGGCCGCCACCCTGAGCGGTGTCATGGAAAATAGGGTTCTTACATGTACGCACATCTATGCATCATTCCGCTGGCTGGTCTTGGACATGGACCGGGAGGGACTTGCACGAAAGTGGGAAAGAAAGCTTGGCTCATGCAGCAAAGTGAATGCAATGCTGGCTGATGAAACAAGCAACTGCTGTTCCTAAGTGGGTCACCAGACCGCAATCACTATGTTTGCAATATGTCAGCTACACTTGATCAAGAATCCACGGCGAGTGTTGCAACACATTGCCGTTTCACACCGCTAAAGGCCCCACAAACCAATGAAGCACATCATTGTACCATCACAATTATCGAACAAGCAAATACAGCCAGTTGGGATGCACACTCTGCCCGAGTCAGGCAACAAGGACAAACTACAACCTCATGGGACAGCAGTTTCAATCGTTTCAAGAATAAACATGCAACATATAGAATGCCTATGACAGCTGCATGTCATGAACCATCCGGAGGAGCGAGAGCAGGAGGCAGAGCACCAGTGTCAACCAATGGCATAACATTGTAACAAGAAGAGAGTAATTTGTGCTGTGTGTGGTTGATGTTTGTCACTTGATAGCAACCAAACTTCAGCCGACGCAGCATTGCACTCACTTTGCTGCACGAGCCAAACCTCCTTCTACTTGATGTATGATACACATTCAGCTGAGAACCCAAGACGATATGTGCTATCCAGTGCACCAGCGTGGTTGACTCTACTGCTCATGGGTATGCATGCATACACTCTGATACAGCACGAATTGATCAAAGATATGATTGCATACACAGTGGTTGCATGTGTAGTCTGTATGGCAACCTAACAGACAACATCACTGGATATGGCATGTACGTGCTGATTTGTTCAAAAATGACCCTGGGGCTATATTTGACATCACACTCTGGGAGCAACTCATGCCCTGGACTCCAGATCGGATCTGAAACCTAGTCCAGGCCAGTGGGCTCTCCATCATCCATGTCATCAATCCCTTCTATCTCTCGTATTTTCACATCAGCATCTTCTCCATACTGTATTGCCATGTCTATTTGCAGCAGCACCTCCCCAATACTCTCCTCATCACTGATGTCCAGAGGCACAAAGCTCACGAGGCTGTATTCATCCAACAGGCTGGTCACCGCAGCATTAAGGCGACGAAACTTGGGGCCCATGCTGACTGACAAACTGCACATCATGCAGTAAAAGCATGCCAAAACAATAGGTTTTTCAGCAGCAATCGACCCGAAAAGAGTATGCAAATTGAATACATGGTGCCTGGCGGCTGCATATGATTGCTGAGGTCAGAGGGCCAATGCTCGTAGTGCTGCAAATCTGATGAAAGGCTCCTACTGCAGCAGTACTTATGTAGTGGCTTCTGCACCTCAGTCAGACAACTGCAACATAATCCTGGTAGCAGAGGTTTAGCGTTACTTCGATGTCATGCAGCAAGCAGCACCCAGATGAATGTTATACATGCAACATCACACCAGCCTCCACAGAATGATGAGCAGCATAAAGGTGCACAGGACGTACCTGCTCATGAGAAAATATTTGTCTGGTGTCAGGAACTCCCGCAAGGTTTTCTTGTCTTCTGCAAGGTCAACCTTGGTGAGGAGGTTGATGTGAGGGAGCTCCAGCTTCACCATGGCTGCTAGGGCCTGTCAGGACATACAGCATATTGCATTGTGCAATACACAACGTATCATTTCAACAGTCACACAAGCAGTGGAAACTTCTTCTTTCAACACATTATGCCAGCATCAATCCAGCCTATGACTGCACTCAGCTCCCTTGCTGCGCTGAGTTGCTGAGGGGTCACAATGGTCAGATAAGAAAGAGGCCTTGGTGACGGGTGTTGTATGCATGACATCTCTCAAGCACCTGCCACCAAGTTTTGTTATGTTTTGACAAGCAAAAGTCATCAACGATAGTACAGGCACGCTATCTGCTTCAAGCTGCACACACATTAAGCCAACAAGTCAGCAGACGGCATGCAATGCGTCTGAGGATGACATTCTTATGGTGGTTGGCTGAGCTCAGTGTAGGCTGCTGGATCAGAGCTCATAAACGTACCTGCATTGCACCTGCAATGTACTTGCTTGGCTCGGTTACAAAGGCCACGTCCATGCAGAAAACAGCTGCCACGTTCCAGCCATAAATGAGCAGGTAGTCCACCAGTGATCTGATGGCTCCAACGTGACTGTACAGATCAATCAGGAGCAGAGGAACACACAATGTGTCCCATCACCTCAAGTACATGACATGTCAGAGTATAAGTGTCAGGCAACACCTCATCAGGACATTGAGCTCATGAGGCGTACTGGCCAGGTGATGTTTCTCATACTAATACTGCAACAAGTGTCATAGATGCCCAGCTGCCAAATGTCAGCAACATATGCAGCATATGCTCTAGAGGGGTTGCATGAGCTGCACCCTGTCCACATGTCACATGCTCACAAGCTACCTGAGCACGGCGTTGGAGATCACTGTGCTGCAGTGCCCAGCTAGGAGAGCACCCCATAAAAGCTTACACAACGAAAGTCATCCAGGTGACTGGGCCGCAAACACAACCGTATTTGCAAATCTGAGAGTGTGCATGTCCTGTTTGTGTCACTGTTTGAGGTCCCGGGTGAACTTGACAAGAAGGTTTACCTGGCCTGGACAATCAAACACCAGGTAGTCATCATCACCGTATGCCTCCAACTCTTCTCCCAACCAATCTTCCAGGTTGTCTTCCAGGTACTCCATGCAATATAACAGACCCCTGTGTGTGCGACAGCACAACAAAGGCAAGAGAAATCAACAGGCAGCTGAGCGGTTGGCTGCATGTCATCAGCCCGGTGATGCTTAGCAGCATAAGGACTTGACTTGCGGCTTGTACCAGGTGAAGCTGTAGCTTGCAGCATTGAACACAACATGGCTGCAGACTGCTGCAGGATTAAGCGGATGCTTTGGCACTGTAGCACTACCAGCAAGGTACACAGTAACACAGCTCCATCATGCAGTCTGCCAGACAACAGATGTGTACTAACTGGATGTGCTCAATGTGGCAGCAGTTCGAGGGTAATCTGTGCGGACTCCTGTCTTGGCCCTTGCATATCTCACCCATTTGGCCCCAGCTGCAGTTCACTCATCACATCCTCTAGGCTAATGAGGTCCCGGATGTCTATTGATACAGGGTAGTTGAATGCTTCTGCGGCAGGGTCTGCAGCAGCAACACAATGAACATGCTGTGTCATGAAGGAGCTACTGCGGCGGAAGCAGCACTTTCAGGCATGCAGCTGTGTACCTGACTAAGTTGTAGGTAAGCTGTGTAGGTCAGGCTGGCTCACAAAGCAGCCATTTTGCTGGATGGCCCACGTTTTGGGACTCCTGACTGCTAGCAGAGCACCTCTGCACATAGTGAATCTGTTCCCCTGTTTCTGGAATTGCGACTGTCTCTGACCTACCCAAGTTGACGCAGTGTATGCTGCGTTGTATGGCCTGGCAGTGTTGATGAAGGTTCTCAACATATGTGGACTGCAGCAGACAACACACTACTATCTGTTGGCTGTGCGGACAATGCACAGACCATGCGAGACATAGATTGTTGACAACACTGTTAGAGATGCGATGCGCTGCAGGCTCCTGCTGGTGCAGAGAACCCAAATAATGAATGATTCTGCCTGTTACATATTGTGTGCATGTGCTGATGTCACAGCAGCTGTGACTTGCAAGGTGGTTCAGCAACTAATCCAGCACACCTTGCCACTGCCTGCTGGGCCGATAACCAGCTGTGCGTACTTGCCCATGCTGCTGGTGAAATTCTACCACCCCTAAGCTGAGCCTTCTGGCAGTCTACGTGTGTGAAATGATGCTGTTGCTGCCTGTTACACTGCCCCTGTGTCCTGGAGCTGCATCAGAAACCTGCGCCCATGCCCATGGCTGATGGGCTTGACCACTGAACCGAACAAAAAATTGGTGCTGTTAGCAACTCTAAGCCGCGATTATAACGAAGTGCTTCATTGCCCCAGGCAGTGTGCCATCAGGCTTGCAGCAGCCAACTACAGCTTGCTGCTCAGAGCATTAACCGCTGTATCAAACAAGTACTGTCCGGAAACCCGTGACAGCAGGTAGCATCAATCGTAGTTCACGCCGACAATCAGACCCTTTCAAGCGGCTGCCCCCATTGCTACGCTGTACTTGAGGGTGATGCAACAGTGTATTGCCAGGCAGAAGTACTGTGACAGGCACCTGCGAATGCAAAAAAAGTGTGTAAACTGCCGAACAACAATGATCTGCTCAAGAAGGGTCTTAAAAGCATTATAGCACTCACCTGCCTTGGCGGACTGGGACCAGTTAAACCACCCGGCATGAAGTAAGCGCTCACACAGGTCAACCAGCAGCGTTTCAGCACGTCAGAACGGTCGCACAATCAGATATAAAGCACATATAGTGACTGCTGTACGCACAGAGTGCCGATCAACCGCTGATTTATGCTCACCTTGTTCCCGTGACAGCTCGCTCAGGGCCATCATTACGAAGCTTTCGGAAAGATAGGTACGATGGCGGCAGTCGCCGTGCTGCCTACCAAGCAGATAGACACTGCAATGGAAGTAGATGTTCCGGTCACCACCCCTTTAGCAGCAGAAGATGACCTCTACACACGACTAAAGACATTGCAGAGGCAGCTTGAGTTTCTGGAGATACAGGTGGGAGGCCAGCATCTGTCATGGTGTCAGTAATGGTGCGGAGCAGCGTGCTGTTGTTGATCAGTCAACTGACACTCTGCTTTACGCATGTCACTGCTGTCTCCGCAGGAGGAGTATATCAAGGAGGAGCAGAAAAACCTGAAACGTGAATTGCTGCATGCACAAGAGGAGGTTAGGCGGATACAGTCCGTACCCCTGGTGATTGGGCAGTTTCTGGAGATGGTGAATGCCAACTATGGCATTGTTGGCTCAACAACTGGCAGCAACTACTATGTACGCATTCTTAGTACACTCAATCGCGAACTATTGAAGCCATCTTCATCAGTAGCGCTCCACAGGCACAGCAATGCTCTAGTAGACATTCTACCACCAGAGGCCGACTCCAGCATATCGTTGTTGGGCGACAATGAGAAGCCAAACATCACATACCAAGTACGTTTCGGGGACATGCTTTTTTTTTCGCAGCTGACATGTACGGTATTACAGGTTGCAGTTGTCCAAGCAGTGCCTTACCCTCATAGCAGGCCGTTACCAGCGTTTCTGACGACATATGCAGTGTTGTGCAGCAGCTGAATCATGCTGTGGTATATGATGGAAACATGGCGGCGATATCAAGAACCGCACACATCATCCGCTTTGCAATCTCAAGAACTTGATTGCCCTGTCCCTGCAGGACATAGGTGGTTATGACATTCAGAAGCAGGAGATTCGTGAAGCAGTTGAACTTCCTCTGACACAAGGAGATCTGTACAGACAGCTTGGTATTGACCCACCACGTGGCGTTTTGTTGTATGGACCCCCTGGTACAGGTGAGAACGCTGCACATGTGTTGTTTGCAGCAGCAGTCCTGTTGTACTGTCGTTCATGGCATGCCTGCTTCAGGAACTAAAAGCACGGGGCTGTGTACTGCTCTAGAGACACTGAGGCGAGACACTGAGGCGACATGTGCCTCTTTCCTTGCAGGCAAGACCATGTTGGCCAAAGCAGTTGCACACCACACAACAGCAGCTTTCATCAGAGTGGTGGGCAGCGAATTTGTTCAAAAGTATCTGGGAGAGGTGAGTGTGTCGAGAGCTTTCCGTACAGCAAAAGCATGAGGGGAGCAGTGCATGATTGTCTGCTGCTGTCACCAGTGCCAGTCTGTCTGAGGCTGGTAACTGCGCACTTGACCAGTCATGTCTCAAGTAGAGGAGAGTCATCATAACGCTTATGTGGCAAGGCAATTGAATCCACAACAACATCCAGGCGCTGAACTTGAGAGCCGCATTGTGTCAATCGCAGCTATTGGTCACCCCATGGGCTAGTACTGATGTGCATGCGAATGATGACTGGTTGCATTGCGCATAGTCTTGCTGCATTGTGTCATTGCCTCATGCTATTGGAATGCTGTGCAGGGGCCACGCATGGTTCGTGATGTGTTCCGCCTGGCAAAGGAGAATGCTCCAGCTATTATTTTCATAGATGAAGTTGACGCTATTGCCACAGCTCGCTTTGATGCACAGACAGGCGCAGATAGAGAAGTGCAGCGCATTCTGATGGAGCTGCTGAATCAGATGGATGGGTTTGATCAGACAGTGAATGTCAAGGTGTGTGCAGGCCTAGTAAGGATGGTTGCCACCTTGTCGCATGTGAAATGAACCTACCATCTTGCCGGTTTTGCAGCCCTGCAGCAGATCCACTGGTAAGGAGCCAGCACCAGACACTGCAGTATCACCCTCCTTATAGCATTCTGTTTTTGCCTCTCTGACAGGTCATCATGGCAACCAATCGTGCTGACACTCTAGACCCAGCTTTGCTGCGGCCTGGACGTCTGGATCGCAAGATAGAGTTCCCCCTGCCAGATAGGCGACAGAAGCGCCTGGTTTTCCAGGTGCGTAGGGGGGTGCCTGTCAGGTATACCATCTTAGTTGGGTATGACCAAGTGAACGACCATGGTCTGGCAGAAAACAAATCAGAAATTTGACCCGGTGATTAGTTGATAGACCATGGTGTCAGGAGTCCTATTGCAGTGCTGTGGCAGAGGTTCAGCTGTCAATGGACTGCAAGGCAGCACAGCGAATGTACTCCTCACCCCTTTCTGTATCATGTTAGTGGCGATTTGGCTTCGCATTGCCTTTCAAGTGTATTGCATGTCTGCACACTGATTGGCCTGTACAGGTGTGCACTAGCAAGATGAACCTGGGCGATGAGGTAGATCTGGAGGATTATGTCAGCAGGCCGGACAAGATCAGTGCAGCAGAAATCGCAGCTATTTGCCAGGAAGCAGGCATGCATGCAGTGCGCAAAAACAGGTAGGGGGTAGGGCCAACTTCACTTTCAATATGGTCTGTATTACTTTGAGCTTGTCTGATATTTAAGAAACTACCGTATGCTGGCATGTTTAGCTCTGCAAGTATCAACTGCCTCCAGTATCGTCTACTCGTGCCCGTTGTGATTCAGTTTTTGTATGCACTTTGTTGTTGCACCTTCCTATTGGACTACTACTGTATGACCATCACCTCATCATGCAAAAGGTGCCGTATGTTAGTTCCAGCATGTATGGGATGCCTTTTATTGTCAGGGATTTGGCTGCTGCTGCAAGTGTTCTGTTACAGTGCTGTAATGTTTGCATGTTTCTTCCTGCTCTGGGCAGATCAGCAACTGCTGGTCCGTGCCATTACCATGGCTGCTATGCATGCTAAGTAGCACTGGTGGTCTGTAACGCAGGTATGTGATTTTACCAAAGGACTTTGAGAAGGGCTACAAGGCGAATGTAAAGAAGACTGGCGATGAGTTTGCCTTCTACCAGTGATGAGTAGAGAATCACAGCTGCAGCTGGTGGTGGCAACCGTGGCTGCAGATCTTCACCTGTGTATTGAACAGCCACAGAGCGAGTCCCAGCAGCTGGAAGCCGGTTGCAAGATTGGTGGCGGTGTGAGCAGCCAATGCCGCGATTGGGTGTTTTCGAGAGTGGTAGTAGTAGTAGACACACCCATTCCGGCCACGAGGCCCTTGGGCAAGAACCAAACGGCTGGCTGAGCCAGCCATACCATAAGATATAGCAACCCCTCTGGGGCAGCCTTCCAGGCAAAGGCTACTGAGAGGGTATCTGGGCAAACCATGACAACGCTATGAATGACACTACATGCAGTCAATGATAGTACATGTGGTCATGATGCTGATCAGCAACACAATGGTAACATGTGAACAATCAAGACACATCAGGGAGGATGCATTGAAACAAAGTCAGCAAGTCTGACAACTTTAGCCAGGTATTGGTACAAGGCAATGTCAGCAGTATGTAGTGCAAACAGCCGTGACATAGGCATTGTAAAATCCAATCCTGGATACATATCACGTACATGTTTCATAGCAGGACAATTCATAACTATGTGTTGTTCATTGCCAACAGCTCCTGTATCACACATGTGACATTTTCTGTCGAGAAAACTGACATGCATCATGCTATGGTGACCAGCTGCACAAGGAGTACAAGCACAGAAAAAACGAGCGACCCGCTGTTGTTGCTCATAAGACAAAGACAGATCATGTGATCTTGAAGCTTGTGACCATGTAGCACTAGCAATCGGATGCAGCCATTGACAAACAGTGGCAAGCTTGCGATGAGAACACAATGGGTAATCAGGTGGCAACTGACAATACGTTTGAATCAGATGTTGCTGATAGTAACATTTCAATGCAACAGCAATAGGCTTCCAAGGTAGTGTAATTGGATGTGGCATGGACAAAGGCAAATCAGTGCTTGTGAATGCTTGCAACTTCTGGCAGGCTGCAAGAACACAATGCAACCAAGAAGCAGGGTAGTCAATAGCAGTGTTGCAAGCCAACTGACAAACTTGTGAAATGATATCAGATGCACCGGCAACAAAATCATTCCAAGATTGCACTACTTTTTTAAACACTGTGTACTGCACGGGCAACAAGCCATAATGCAACAAACAACCCCAAGTGGGTGCTGCACGCGGCAGACCATGCAGCCCCCGCACAGTTTTATTGATGACTGCTTGCATGCGTAAATCAGTACATGCATCGGGATCAAGAAATTTAGGACCCCATATCTGACACCCAAAAGTGCAGCGCGATACTACAACAGAATGCATAGCACGTAAGTAAGCATGCACATTATACTGTAAACCAGCTGCACGAGCTGTTGACATAA
Source organism: Coelastrella sp. M60 (assembly GCA_001630525.1). NCBI lineage: Eukaryota > Viridiplantae > Chlorophyta > Chlorophyceae > Sphaeropleales > Scenedesmaceae > Coelastrella > Coelastrella sp. M60. The sequence continues at coordinate 21,148 of LWCB01005835.1, read as the reverse complement.
AAGCATATGCAGCAGATGTAGCAGCAGGCACACGAGCCATACCAAAGCAGGCTGTTGTGCATTGTGAATTACATGTAAACTGCAGTGCGATCAACCCCAGAACTTTTCGCATTCATCATGATCACAGTGATCACTGATGTTCAGTCAAGTGCATTGGCTAGAGTGTGCACTTTACACTGTTGTGCCATTAGGTTTTTCGAACTTTCAGATAATGAACAGTCTCTTCTCACTCTGATATCTGCATGGCAGCTACAGTATTGGACGGCATCCCACCCGGAATCGGAATTGTTTTTTAAACAGTTGCCTGTGACACTGCAGTGCAAGCTACGGCAGCCACAAATCACGTGAACGGTGCGTTTTGTTGATCGGAAGTTGACAAAGCTTGTGTAATGGAGGATGACAGTGCATCAATTGAGCATGTGCCATCCTAGATTCAGTTCTTGGCCTACATCGAATCGACCAGTACTAGTGATGATCACTAGAACTTCTAGTGAATCCGAGAGTCTGTTACATCACTAGAGCTTTGATGACTTCAATTGAAGGACCCACTCGTCCGTCCTGAAATCCACGTGCATGTGCACTAGGCAATAAGGCACTGAGGGAGCTGCAAACACAGCAATAAGCATGAAATGAACTGTTGCAACAGGGTCAACCACTACAGGATGGGTGGACAAATACACATCATGTCATCCAACCTGCCAACACACTTCTTGCTGCAATGCATTGTTCTGAATTTGCAGTAAGAAAGGGCCCAGCACATACACACCCAGTCATGGCCTCTTGAGGAGACATGCCAGTACCAGTTGCACCCTGATATATTATGTGTGTATGCAGCGGATGCTGCTGCTGCTGCTGTTGTTGCTGCTGCAGATTTGCCTTCTGGAAGGCTCACGCAGCATGCCAGCATAGTGCAGCAGCTTCCAAGCAATGCCAGTGTCACCAAGTCTGTCCCACCAGCTATACATGGTTGTAGATGTTCAGTGAAGCAGCAACAGTGAAGACAAAGACCGCCTGCCACTCTGTGCTGATACCAGTTGTGTCAAATAAAGGATGTCATGCACTCTTGTCTGCAGCTGCCGAGGATGGCAAGCAAAATCTGCAGAAGGTGGGTTACAGACATCAACTTGCAACCAACCACATCCGGGTGGCACAACTATGTCTTGATACCACTGCCTGCTTGCACACTCCAACGGCAATTGCAAGACACCCACCAGGGTTGCACACTGTATGCCGCTCTCCATGCTGTCTTGTGGTCTGTCATACACGAGGATGCAGGCAGATTCTATCTTTCTCCAGAGTATCAGAAGTCATGGTGCTCTCTTCTCCTGAGCAAGCACCATTTGCCAGAGGCAAGCGGTGCTTGCTCAGGAGTAGCGACAACCATGACTTTGGAGCACAGCTGAAGCGCAGCATGTGCTCTGCCGCAATGCCCGAGTCACCTTGCCCCTGTCAGAACCAGAACTGGTGCACCTCACAATTCTTCAATTTGTTGGGTGTTCTTGCAAACTGCTGCCAGAATATGCTGTGTCCAAAGGCCACCACAAGTTGCTCAGGCTGGCAGGTCAGCCACCTGCTGAACTCACTGACGCGCCGCCGGAGTTCATCCTTGCTCTCTTTGCGACCAAAGTGCCTGTCAGACAAACACCGCAGACATCAAGCAAACAGAGATGCTGATGTGACACACTATAATCAAAAACAGTCGCCGCGGCATTCTCTTGAGCTGCAATGAACCCACAAAATGCAGCCTGGAGCGAGAATACCAACAGACCACTGTAAACCAGCTTATGCCAACCAGGCAGCCAAGAGAGGCCAGGTTGCATACCAGCGGTTGCACTGGCACATTATACTACTCAGGCGTACAAGTTGCCACTCACTTCCCAATGGCACAGTTTGGTCTGTCAGGGCTGGGGTTGAACCACCACTGCTCCTTGAGCTGGCTCAACTGAGTGGCTAAACAAGGGAACTGCTTCACCAGATCACTGGCAGGCCGCCCAACATCACCAACTGTTATACACTGCTCGGCAATGGTGCTGCAACAAGGGACAAGCACCACACGTTCCACCAATGATCCATGTGCAAGGATATTCAGCACCCTGATCAAAAACACAGTGCTAGCATATGCTGCCATATGCACACGTCAGCCGTGCTGCATTGAGCCAAAGCTGAAGATGTCAAACCCCACCAGCACGTACCTCAGAACTATGACCCTGTGGTTGGCTGGTTGTGCTGCCAGGTGTGCAGAGCTGGCAGTTCCGTGTCGCCCTTGAGCCAGGTGCTGAACATCAGGATATGCAAGCAGCATGGTGTGCAGGGCACGTGTGAGTGGGCTACTGAGCCACAGACTAGAGCCCTTGTCCCTATGACGATGTAACAACTCTTCAAGCTTGATCAAGGCTTCCTTCGCCTGAAGTAGTGCAAGTGGGCAAAACATGGTCAGAGCAACGCAGGAAGTCTGTGGCCAACAAGCACTTGGGCATTTCAAAGCCCCCTTCAGCAAGCCACACTGGCAAATGGAAGCCTTGTATATAACAAACCCCTGGGCAAACCCAACATGGGGCAATCTGCAGTGTACACACACCTGTTGTCGACCCTTCTGTGTAAGCGGAGCATCAAAGCAGTTAGGATCACTCCAGCTCTTGCCACGAGTGTCTCTGCTGTTATACTCTGCAATCGGATACACAGCAACATGATCAGATGCATGACACCATAGGAACGATATCCACAGCATGAGTATATCACCTTGCTCAACAGTAGCAACCATGGGCATATGGCCTGCTCTATGCTTCACAACATACCGTCCAACTGATCAGCAATTTGGTAACTGTTGATTCAAAACAAAACCCACCTGACTCTCCATGCCGGACCAGAATCACACACTTGCGCTGCGCCTTGGGCCTGAAGATAGGGAACATCATCTGCTTGGCAGTCACCTCCTCACAGACAGCACCAGCACCCCTGGCCCCTGACTGACCTACAGCAGCTGCTGTCCTGCCTTTACCCGCCGCCCCTGCTCCAGCACTCTGCTGACTGCCACCAAAGAAATCCTGACTGCTGTAGCCTATCTGTTCCAGCTCTGGCGTGGTAGTCTCCTCGAAATCCTCCAGCACTTGTGGTGCTGCAAGGGCATCACCAGGTGTGCATTTGCCAGGCTCCAACTCGTCAAAGGCTGTAGTGGTGCTGCTGTTGCTGCCATGCCTGCTTGGACCTATAGCTGGGTCTATTGGTGGCACCAGTGGCAGGTGCTGGTCTGCTGTAAGGTCATCCTGCTGGCAGACAGCACCTGTGGCATTGCTGAATGTTACATTGGACGGGCTTGCCATTGGAGGCTCCTACACGACATACACACATGCAGGTCAGCATTTATCACTGAGCATTTGTTCAACATGTACAACGACGCTGACTGATTGCTGTGCCCTCAGCAGCATCTACATCTTCACTTACTTTGAGAAGGATACAGAGACACTGCTGTCCAAACCTATGATCCAGCACATGCAAAATGCAATCTGCAGTCCCATGATGACAGGCGTGCATGAGCCCTACCCTGCTGTCCTGTGAGGGCGTTGTGGAAACACCAGCTTCCTTGCCCTCATCACCCTCGGCTTCTGCTTCAGGTGCTGATAACCCTGCTGCTACACTGGGGCTGATTGCTGGTTGGCTGGCCCTGCTATATGTTTGGCTCATGTGCAGCACAAAGCCATCAGCATCCAGGCCTGCAGAGCCAGGGCAGGACCTGCCTGATGCTCCAGCAAAAGATGATGGGTGTGGCGTATGTACAGCTGCTGCACCAGGGCCTGGCAAAGTGGCCGGTGGGGAAAACAAACCTGCAGAGTGGAATATGTGTGAGACCCTGCTTTTGTTGCTTGTGGGCAATGCTGTTGATGCCAACAAAACAACCCTGGACTGTTGCTTCGGCCCAGGCTGCACATGTTGGTGACCAGCTTGTGCAATCACACATCTGCAGCACGAACTTCTCTCAAGATAGAGTGCATACGATTGGCATTGTTCTCAACAGACGGCTTCCTAACCTGCTGCAAACTGAACCAGCTGTCCTGGCTTCTTTTTCTGCATACGGCTGCCCTGCAACTGAGGACATTGCCTTTCTTCTTGCTGGACAGCTGCAGACTCATATACATGATCTGTGACCTCGTTCAAGCTGGGCTCAGCGCAGGTGCCTGCTGCATCAAGTTCTGCAGCAGCTGAGGCACTAGGCAAGTTGCTGATGTTGGATAACCTATGCCGGGGCTCTGGAACTCCTGCCGCTGCTGCTGCTGGCCACTTAACCTGACCAGGAATGCCAATCTGTGGATCTCTCACCAAGGTAGGGGTCTGCATGCACATATCGGACATGCCGCGGTCAGCACCAGTAGCTGGCAGAAGGGTTGTAGCTAGCTATCGTTACTACTTACCTCTGCATCATGTGCTTGGGAAAGCGTCAGAGGTGTGTTCAAGCAGAAGCCTTCCAGCTTCCTTTGGGTGGTGTCTGGAATCACGCGCTGCCTTTGCTGACTTTCAGGCGTGTCAACCTGCCAAGGCCAGAAACAGAGCGTCATGAATCTGCCAGCACATGCCCGCCTGTGCTGTAGGTTTCATCCTTTACCGGCATCTCCGTAAGCCCGTCCACAGGGGTGCCAAACAGCCCCTCGCCTTTGCTTTTCTTGTCCCATCGGGGTAAGAGGGGGGTGTCTGCTGCAGAGCGAGACACCTGGGTAACCGACCTTTTCATTGCAGACAAATTTTCTCACACAATCATAATTTCCAGCCCTTTGGCAAATACAACGCCGATATCATCGGCACATCAATAGACGTTGGCCATGACGTCGAAAATAGCCCTACAGCGCCTCGTAACAGATGAAATGGTGGCCGTATGTTGCTTTGATGCATAAGTCGGGCGGTATGGTATGAGCTGGGCGGCAAGACGTTGGCAGGAGGCGCTTAAAAAACGTTATGCCCAGATTCGAAGGCCACAGGCAAGCATCGAGTCTGACACACACCCCTGGTGTACCTGGTTGCCTCTGATGAAGTTTACAGCATATCTCTCGCAGAGGCACAAGAGCCGGCAGTCAACGCACCGCGGGGTAGTGCAGCACCACACTCGACTGTCGACGACGCTTGCTTGAAAGCGGGCCAATGACAACCAGAGATTGTATGCTTGATCGATTGAATGAAGGCAAGCAGCTCCACTACTGCTATCGTTTACAGCGCTACTAAACTGACTGTCACACTGCATATAGCAGTACAGGTGCAGGTACGCCTTAACGTCAGCCTCTCTGTGTATCAGCATCTCCAGCTGTCATCTAATACAGGGTCATATGAATGAATCTTCAGCGGATTCGTGCTCCAGCTAGTGATGCTGCTGTTACTGGGCCTTCTACAGTTTGCATGGTGGCGCCCTTGAAGTTGGCTGCCTTGCTGTCATCTGTCCGCAGCAGTGGCTGCACGTTCTCCCATACTTTCTTCTTTTGCAGAGGATTGGGCTCCATAGGCTTGCCCTGCACAGCGCAAATCATCCAGCACAAGCATACCCTGAGCCCTGCATATTGCCAAGCCTGTAACAACAGTATGTCCAAATCACCAATCTATGATTACAACACCACCACGATGCAGCAAGTCTGATCATGTCGAGATGTCTGATAGGGCAGAAAAGGGAAGCAGCGTTTCAAACTCCAATTCACAACCCAAGTTGATGCCCCAGGCATGCACACCTGATCTTGCTGTTGTCCAAACCACACCCGTGTGCCTGGTGCTGCTCCTGGTGCTGGCGCCAAGGGTTCAACGTTCTCATGAGACTCATCTGATGCAGCCAGCAACATGCCAAAGCTCTTGATTCCACGCATGTTGCGAGGCTTGAGATTGCATAACACAATTACAGAGCGCTGCTGCATCTCCTCCAGAGGCGCATACTTCACTAGCCTGCAAAACATTCAACAGCAGAGTGGGTGGTAAGTTTCACTGGGCACCACTAGCAGCAATGGGCGACTCTACAGAAGCATAAACTTGTTTCCACGCGGCCTTTGATCGGACGGGGTGCATATACATGCAGTAGGTGAGATAGCACTGCTGTGGCACATACTGGCTGTATCATGATTGCATGTGAACACTGCTGGCTGAACACAAATTGGGCTCAGCCATGCATGATACCGCTGGCGCATAGAAACATTAGTATGACACCAGTCCTACCAAATGCTCTGCTCACCCTGACACGATGGTTCTTGGCTCAGCCTCACCAATGTCAATCTTCTCTACATATAAACTGCGGCAGAGGAGCAGGCAGGCGGGGCAATGTAAACAAAAACCAGAGGCTGACAAATATCACCAACAATTCACAGCATGCCACTCTGAGCTGGGTACATGGCGTCCTGCTAAAGAATCAGCAGATACACTGTCCAAATCTCTTGTCACTTGTTGTTTTACCTGTCAGCATCTGGGTGCCTTTCACAGCTAACAATCTTGCCCACTCTGATATCAAGGGCTTCCAACGCTGACTGCTCGTCTGCTGTTATTGGTGCGCTCAAGTCTACTGTTGCACTGCTGCTGCTGCTGGCTTCATCATCGCTGCTGCTCAGGCTGCTGCTGCTGGTGAGGCTGTCTACGCTGCTGGTTGCTGTGCTGCTGATGGGGGTGTCTGCTCCTGTAGAGATCTTGGGCACACGGACAAAGCCAGATTGCTGCTCAGGGACCTGCGCCATGATAGCAGCCCTGAACCACACAAGCACAAGAAGTCAATACACAGCAGAACTGGGTGACAGTATCAGAATAGGGGGGAATCATGCCAACAGCATGCTTAGTTGATGCTGGTCCTCATGTGCTGGCTGCAGCTTTGATGTGAAAACCATGTGCTACTGCGAGATTTTTGTGTATGCTAGCACAAATACACATGCACTCCACTGCAAGAAATGTTCTAACAACCAACGCAACCCCTCATTCAGACTGTGAAAGACCTGTTGTGCATAGCTATGGTGTTTTGAGCACTGCAGGCTCAGATTGCTGCTGACCTGTCTGGGTACACTGCTGGCTCATCAGGTCTCAGCACATTGCCCTCATCTCGAGCATGAACTGCCGGTTCGACACCGCTGACGTCTACTGCTTGTAGCTGACCAAACCTGCAACAGCATGATGCATGTGTCTCATCTTTGGAATGAAGGACACTGCAGTCCCAGGAGACCCTTCCACTGGTCAAATTGACTGGCTTCCACCGACCACATGACCAGTGTATCAAGCTTGCTTGGTCAGTTGACATCTCTCTGTAACACCGGCTTCACATAACATTGCAGCTTCAGTGCAGTATTGATCAACTTGTGTTGCTGGCAGAACCTTCAATGAGAGATTTGGTTGCAGCCCATGCACTTGGCTCACCAGTCAACGATGCCCGATATCTTTGGACCCCAATCGGCAACCTACGCAACATGTACCAGGTCAAGCTGCGCATGTGGTTGGTGGGCTGAAGATGCGTGGTTTAAAGCAGCAGCAGCAGCAGCAGCAGTAGGGCAACTTGCAAGGGTTAAGATGCAAATGCATAGTCTTTGACTGACCTCCTGGTCCGTCACTTTTATATGCGCCATTTTTGCAAGCTGAGGTATGTCGATGGGTGCTATTGATGCGTCCGTTTGATTGGCTGCCTTTACGATTCTGGGGGTTGTGAAGGACGAGCAGCAGTTCCGCGCCCTGAAACGCAGGACCCGCCTCATACTAGTGTTGAGCAGCCCTGTTGACGTCAACATATTGAATCAGTTCACTTCAAGACCTAAAGTCGGAAAGTGCTCCCACGCGCTAGCTGCGAGCACCACTCAAAGGGGGAGGTGCGCTTCTCAGAGTGTGACGTAGCATCAAGATCAAGTATCTTTATCATGATGCACCACATTTGCTTTACTACCTTGAAATGGCGCGGAAGCGCTGGTACCGGAAAGACCGGGCCTTGAAACCTTGAGCACCTGAATCGGAACTGCAGGAAGAGCTAACAGCAGTCAACAATTCATTGTTTTAGGGTAGCATCTACGCTATATAGGGCCCGATGAAGGCTGGCATCAACACTCGCAGGTATCGGACGTGTTACAGCGACGTGACCACGTCCACTGGGCTGCTGCATAATCGCCCATCACGCTCTTAAACGCTCTAGTAATCACCTGGTGCCACATATCTGATCGCCTGCACAGCAAGCACAGAGTACGTACTCAGTTCGTCTGCAAGAGTTGTTCGCACTTCACGACAGTCAGCAGCATGGCACCTACCGGCAACCCCAGCCTCTTTGTTCGCTTCTTTGGTGACCCTGCCAACTTTCCACTGTATGCAGTGCTGGTAAGTGAGGAGTAACCCCGCCACATCACTCCCCGGGATTGACAACCTTTTCTGACAGCTCAGTACTTTCCGCAGGGCGTCGCATGTGGTCTCGCAGCTTACACTCCCATCAAGCACCTTGTTTCAGCTGCAGATATAGCGTGAGTACTCGGACACCACGCGCTTGGGTTTCGTATCGTGACTCTGTGGTTGGCTCCTCGCAACGTACCCTGCAAAACAGCCAACATGTTGTTATGTTTGCACATTGGTCGTGCATTAGTGTCCTCTTATGTACTCTCTACTTGGTAGCCCTCCTCGCTGACATGTCCCCCTCTTTTTCACCAACCCCCCGAAATCAGCTTCCATCCCTGCCAGGACTATGGCCTAACCATATATGTTTCTGTTGTGTCCATGCTGCAGTCTTGATCCAAGGGCCCGCAACTTTGGTGACAATCTGGCCTCAAACCCACGTTATCTGGAAAAGGCTCGTCACTATTATGAGCAGAACGTAACTGCAAGTGTTGCACATGTGAGTGCTGAAGGGTGTCTGGGCGGGCGTGTTTACATAAAATAGTGCTGCAAATATGCTGCAGATGTATGCCTGTGTAACCCTCTTTGCATGCATGACGTGATTGTCTGCATGAAATGTGTCAGTCAAACTGACATCCAGTTGATACAGCGCCACATGCACAGCCCAAACAGTGATCACAGGTGCTTTGATACAGCGCCACATGCACAGCCCAGACACTGAGCACAGGTGCTTTGCAACAAAACAGCATTGATGACAGGTCTTAAGCATATTCACTTGGGGACTGCTTGGACAGTTCGCAAGGCTGGCAACTCTGCATCTTTGAAGCAATAACATCATTCTTTACCTGCATGGTATATTTGTCTTGACATCTCTGGTCTGGCTGCTTTGCGACAGATCAAGAACGGCAACAATCAGGTGTTGAATGACCGCGGTGTCCCAGAGCGCCCAAGGCTTGGTGATGGCAAGAACTTCCCTGAGAGGTGGCAGCCACGCATCCCTGACAGCGGCAGCATGATGGCAATCCCAGTGCCAGGACCACAGTAGGCAGCTGCTACTGGTCACTGCAACATAGCATTCATCCATGACGACTGGACTTCAATTGAAAACAAGTCTGGTTCAGCTACCTTGTGTTGCTGGCAGAGTATACTGTTTTGGCAGATACATCATTTATTTTGAATGTTTTTTTCTCTTGTGTATATTACAGAACTGCTGGTCTGGATCTGAATAGCAGCTTGCCACTTGCTGCATGTGCAGTAAGTATTTGATGACAGTTTGTTGGCTGATCACACAGCCGTATGCAGGAGGCTTCTCCAACAGCACTTAGCTATGGCACCTAGCTGCTAAGCACACACAGGTGGCAGCAGCAAACAGCCAGTTTGTCACTGCACAGGTCTTGCCAGTGCTTTGTTGTATGTTGCTGCTTTTACTCGAGCTCGTCATCTTGCGAATAGATCCTAAGTTACATATAACAGTGTGTTGTGCAGGCTTATACTGCCGTATTGCTGTTGCCATGTGATCTGGACTTTTAGGACCAATATGCCTCACATTATGCTATGAACTTTCAAGACTAATATGCCTCACATTATGCTATGATCACCAACTGTTTCCAAACATATCAGCTGTCTCACAGTACAAATACTCAGCCACAAACAAACATCTTGTTCAGTACATATCAGCAGCTTTTTTCATTGTTGTATGCTGTGTGATGTTGCTCATCTTTTGGTTATATGCAGCCAGTTGGCTGATAAGTGATGTCTGCCTCGGATTAATTTGTTTCAGAACTCTTTCGTGTACAAGTTTGCTTCAACCATGATGTACTGGTGTGTGTCTCTGTTTCCAGACATGTGCTGTGATATGCAGCAATGCAAGGCCCTGGCAGAATGCTGCCTGAACCACATTGCCCTCATAAGATGCACGTGTTCCTGCAGTGAAGCTCTTGTACAACATGTAACTCCTGGATTTCAAATGATCTCCTTCATGGCTGTAGGTGTGATAAGATCTCCTCTTGATACCAATATATGCATATGCCAACACGTGTCATGATCATACAATGATCGCGATCTGGCTGTTGTACAGTGATGAAGTACAGTAACCTGCATCCTTGGAAGCAGCCTACACTGCACTGAGTACTTTCCTCGTCATTGGCGCTACCACCTGGGGCACAGCAGTCTCCCTTGCAAGGAAATTGCTAGGGAATTCGATAGGATGCAGTCACAGGGACTGGGTATTGGATCATGGTACAGCAGCAGGCTACGTCAGCCCTTCCATTGAGGGCTTCAGCTGATGGCATGTCTGGCTCCATACTGCAAATGCAGTATTGAGATGGGCGGGGTTGCAAGCTCCTGCTGCTTTACGTAATCCTGTTTACTGCGGTCGTCATTGACGTACTTAAAACGAGTCATATGCTGCAAGCATGGTCACGTCCAGCAATTTTTTCATAGTATATGACTGCAAATGTGTCGAATTCATCTGCGCATTCGTTGAAGCATCAGGTGATCCATTGTAGTAGCATAGAACTCCTGTTGTACTACAGCGCAGTCTGGCTGCACAATAGCACACGTCGCTTGGAAAATATTACACAATCCTTCATACCAAGAAGATCAAGTGAGATTATTGGCCATGGTTGCCCTGGAGGGGCTACAATTCGACAATACTGTGCTGCGTGTCGTCGATGTCGACTCTGGTCCTCCTCATGAGCCTCGTCAAGTGCGCAATGCCATATATGCATACGTGAAGCCAAAATCGCTTAATGATCCCAAGCTGGTAGCAGTTTCTCATGATGCTTTGGAGCTACTGGGCCTGGACCCCTCAGAGGTCAGAAAAGCAGTAGCTGCAGGAGCACCATGGGCAGCGAGTAGGCATGCGGATGCATACATGACCTGAGCATTTGTAGTCGCATATGAGCAGCTTGTGAAGGCGTTTCGCGGCTACAAACCTGCGATCATGGAAGAAGGAGTGCCTGCAGTATGGCAGTCAACTAGTAATGAGAGTGGCGTTCCTGTTGTTTTCAGCAGCAGCGGCATGTACTGGCAATGATGTCCTGGCCAGCTCGCAACAGCAAAACTCATTAAGATGATGTAAAGGACATGTCATGGCATTGCTTCAACAGCCTGGTGTTGGAGTCAGCTTGCTCAGAATGTTGCATTCTATATCCTACTACCAACTGCAGCCAAGTGAACACCAATAGGCTACACCAACAACGGTCCACGGTTGCTCCTGCTTGTGGTACTGCTTGTGTATCACTGTTATCACAGGCTGATCGCCCTGAGTTTACTGAAGTGATGGCTGGCAACCTCATCCTGCCTGGCATGCAACCAGCAGCACACTGTTATGCAGGTCAGAGAATGTCATGCACAGCACCAGCAGCAGCAGCAGCAGCATTGTATATTTATTGAAGCTGCTGTGATATTGCGCCTCTGTAACCCCAATTGCAGAGAACTGTACTCAACCGTTTGAGCACCTGTGTTTGCAGCTGCACCGCAACAACAGATTGTTAGACGGTAGCAGCAAGAGGAGCCCCAGACTGACAGCATGTTTGTCATGAGACCTCTACACCACCATCACTGCTGCAGCTGTTGATATGTCAAGCCAGACGTTGCGAGCAGCAGGAAGCTGCTATGATCAACAGCACCATGTTACTGCTGAGTATATTCCTGAAACTGCGAAGTCTGCAGCAAATGATCAAATCGCATGCAAATGAGCATTGCTTATGTTGGCTGCTTTCCGTGCTGCTGCTGCTGCTGCTGCTGCTGTATCTCAGGCTACCAGTTTGGTTACTTCTCAGGTCAGTTGGGTGATGGTGCAGCAATATATCTGGGAGAGGTGGGTGACTGGTGTGGCAGCCCTAACCCCAACAGTTGTCACATCAATTGTTGTAACAGCTGTGGGTGATCCAGCTGGTTGGGATTTCATCTCAACTTGATTACTTACGCACTGTTAAAACCTGACATGATGATAAATAGTCCTCACAGCCACAAGGCTTTGTCTCGTTATATGCAACGATGGGCCACAGCATGTGGTTGCAAGCCTTACAGACTTATTAACCCTTGACGCAGCCGCTGCTGCTGCTGCCACAGGTTGTTCACCCGTCTTCTGGATTACGTAATGAGCTTCAGCTGAAGGGCTCAGGTCTCACTCCCTTCAGTCGTGCTGCTGATGGTCGTAAAGTGTTGAGGAGCAGCATGAGGGAGTTCCTGGCCAGTGAGGCAATGCACGCACTGGTAAGTCACACTGGGACTGTGTGATGTCAGTGGGTGATGTATTCACTGGGTTTTGTAATCACTGGGTTATGTAATCACATCATAGTGTAGCGGGGAGATTACTAATAGTATATGAAATGTGACATGATACATATACAACATGCATGAAGGATGCATTTGCTTGCTACAAGCTGAAGTCATAGGTGTTTCCTGTCCTTGTATGACGCCACTGCTGCTGCTGCTGCTGCTGCTGCTGCTGCTGCTGCTGCTGCTGTCCAGGGTATCCCCACTACTCGTGCAGGCAGCCTGGTAGTCTCAGGATCAGACAAGGTTGTGCGTGATATTCATTACAGTGGGAATCCACAACTGGAGCCATGTGCCGTCGTCAGCAGGATTGCACCTACATTCATAAGGTGATGCAGAACACTGCTGCCAGCAGCAGCAGCAGCGATGAGCTGGCCGTCACAGCCGACAACAAGATCATTCACCATTTGTGCCGCCGTGCACGAATCAAAGACCTTAAACAGGATATTCTAGATCCTGATATGTAGATAAAGAGTTCTGATTGTACATGATATGTATATATTGCAGGTTTGGTAGTTTTGAGATCTGTAAGTCCACAGATCCAGTCACCAGCCGAGCTGGTCCGTCATCAGGTGCTGCTGCCAGGTTGCTGCTGCCGCTGCTGGGCTACACCATCAAGCAGCACTATGGCCACATCTGGAACATGTACAGCAGCAGCGATGACATCACAATGAGCAATATGGAAGATACACAGGTGCCGTTACACACAAACAATATACATATTTACATCAGATTCTTTCAATGTGATGAATATGTTTGTATATATGTATGCAGCTCCTAGACATGTATGTTCTTGTACAAACCATTGTATATGTATTTCCTGAGTTGCTTTCGATCACTGCTGCTGCTGCTGCTGCTGATTCATGATGACTTTATCTTGCAGGTTATGGATATGGTTGAGTCCTGGTTCATGGAAGTGTGTCGGCGTACTGCTCAGCTTGTTGCTGGCTGGCAGTCTGTTGGTTTTGTCCACGGTGTGCTCAACACTGACAACATGAGCATTCTGGGACTCACACTTGACTATGGGCCCTATGGATTTATGGACAGGTGGGGGAGCATGTGAATTTTTTGCAGTTTATGTATCTGAATCATTTTGCACTATATGTATGTAAAACATTGCACAGGATGGATAGAAGTTTTCATACCAGTTTCATCAATGTGCAGACATAGGTTGCACAAATGTTGCACATAACGCTCTGCAGTATAGCTTATGATCGGTATGCTTATTGCTACCCTGGTGCTGCTGCTGCTGCTGCTGCTGCTGATCTTCATCTTGATCATCGTCATCTTGATCTCCAGCCGCCGCTGCTCTCTCCTCTCTCTCCTTGGCAATCTTTGCCATGATCTTTGGATCTGGAACCCTGATCGCATCAGCTGCAACATGTTCTGCGCAGATCTTGTGCCGCTGATTGTATGTGCGCTGCTGCAAAAGATCTGCAGTACATCCAGGGACCTGTGGGCAGCAGCAGCAGTGGTAGACGAGCAGGCGGCGTGAGATTTTGTTCAACTTGTTATGGTTTTCATCATCATCATCATCATCATCATCTTCATCAAAGCAGAGATACTGTTGTAGTACTGCTGTGGTCGGGACACGGGTGCGAAAAATATAGGAGTCAAGTGTGCCTGCAACTTGTGGACATCACAAGAACAGAGAAATTTCTCCCCAGTCATCTGCATGTTGAATGCAGAAGTAACCCAGGTATGTAGCTTTGTTGGTGAAAACACTGGACACCGATGTTGCTACTGATTCTGGACATGGACATCGAACAGCAGCATGTTGTTGATCATACCATACAGAGCGATGGTTGCACATAAAGCACAGAATCCCCGACGGCTTCATAGCAAGGTGTGCAATGGATATAAACGACTACTGCAGCGTAATGCAGCGACAGTAGAAGGAAGAATTACGAGTTGTAGAAACAAGTTACACCTGTGGTGTGCAGTAGTGTGTGGCTGTGTTCAGACACAATACAGAGGCCATGGCATCGTTCCGTGCTCACTAACAAATGCAGTTTGACAATCCGACGTATTGTATCCCAGTTATTGAGGGCTGATGTACGCCCAACATTCAGCCCGTGGTATCCAGCATTATGGCGATGGATGGCGGAGGAGATGCTCGATGCACCTCGCTGACAATAGACCGTGCGACCAACTCGACCTTATACGTATAGCTTGGCACTCTTATCACAAGAGAGGCACAGTCTGACGCAGGCATGCATAATTCACAAGGCTTCGGGCACTTGCTATTCATAGGTACTGCACCCACCTGACAACGTGGTATCTTTTTTGGTTTATCAGATGGCTGCTCTTCTGCATCCATCTGGTCGGTTTTGTCCTCAGCCGTTGGCGGGCCAGTGCTGTCTTGAGCAGTTCTGTTGGGGTCGTGTTGCTCTGGCTCGCCCTCCATGCCGTCCAGCAATCAATGCAATATACTATCAAGAAAATGTATCTCTAAATAGGAAAATCAAGCTACATGGAGGGAAACTGTCCTCATGGAGCTTTGTCGTACGCCTTATTGCCTGAGTAACGAGCGAGCAAGGTCTTGCAACTGCTACTTGTCGCACAAAAGTACCAAACAAATGCTATTTGCAGCCGACCTGGCCTGCTATCACTGCGTATCGACAAACGAAGCTTGACAATAAGCCCCTGCGAGGTGCAGCTGCAGCTGTTCATACGCGTGGACGATAACAAGTTCCTTGGTATAATGGTACGGGAGTGTACAGTGGCGCCTTACCGGCTGCCTGGCCAAGGCAATCAACAAGTCCTACCGAAAACCACAACCTCGAGTAACCCAGCTTCCGTATACAAGCGCCTAATCAACTCATGAGGACTCCAATACATTTTCAACCTTTGAAGAAACGCGAAACAAATGACCATGGATTGTGTAATGTGCTGATCCTGAACAACTGCAGATGGCCTGCTACGGTCAACCAATGCTCGTTGAATAGGAACGTTGCCGCGCATAAGGCAGCAACAAAGGATCACATGGACTCTACCAAACTTCCTGAAGGCTGGCATACAGCGTATGATGCTCGATATCAGCGCTGGTATTACTTCAACCCTTCTACTGGTGCCACACAATGGAATCCCCCAGAAACGCCGCCCGCTGCTTTAGTCCCATCAACAAGTCGCGTCAACGGTCAAATGTTACACTCTAGTTCCGATATCACAGGCTTACAGCCGTGCCAGGAACCCCACGACGCACTGGCAGCAGAAGCAGCTATGGCAGCTACTACAAGTGAGCATCCCTTCTCTAGCACAGCATATGCAAACAAACCATCGTCCACTCATGCAGCAGCAGCAGCGGCGGCGGCGGCAACTCACAGACTCGAAGAACCACGTGATCAATCGTACTGGTATTATGATCCAAAGGGAAATCTCTTAGGTCCTTTCAGCTACCAGCAGTTAAGAGCCTGGAGACCTCTCCTGCCCTTAGACCTTGTGCTGCTGCTGAATGTGCAAGGAAACTACAACAGCAGCAGCAGCAGCAGCAGTAAGCAAGCTGTCTCAACCCATTTTGATCGCCAGCATGGTGATCAACCAACTGCGGTAGAGAGTCGGTTGGACAAGCAGCAGCGGGAAGATCCATTGACTACTACAGCAGCAGCAGCAGCAGATCATGATGATCATGATGATATCAAGCATCCAGTAGCCGGTTCATCACAGCAACAAGAAAACGTTGCAGAGGTAGAGCAACAAGCAGATGTCACTGCTACTGAAACACAAACACAGCTGTCACAGCCCACAGCAGCAGCAGAACAGCAACAGTCTTCACAAGTTCAACATGCCTCCACAAACAGCTTGGCACCCTCCAAGGCAGCAAATCCTTCAGAAAATGCTGCTGCTGCTGCTGCTGCTGGTGACAAGGACAGCAGCAGCAGCAGCAGCATTATGTTGGCAGATGTCCTCGGAGACTCTCACCTCCTTGCTGCTTGGAAGTCAGCTCAGCAGCAGCAGCAGCAGCAGTGGCCACCCAAAGCCACTGCTCCACCAGCTCCCATCGTTGAAAACTGGTATAACAGTTGTTACAACAGCAGCAGCAGCGGCGGCAGCAGCCTCCAGCCACCCACTGCTGCTGCTGCTGCTGCTGTCACGTCTCAACACGCAATGTGGCCTATAATGCATGCCAACGCATATCAGCAAACCCCCAAAGCAGCAGCAGCAGCTACTACTGCAACTGCATCGGCAGGGTTTAACAAGTATGCAGCAGCAGTACTGCAGGGTTTACCACCGGACGATGAAGCAGTACAACTCGCCAGTTTGGCAGCAGCACATGGCTACACACTGCAAGATGTGTTGCAGCAGCAGCAGCGAAATGCAGCAGGCAATGCACCTGACAATGCATCATCAGGATTGCTGCTAACAAAGGATCCACGTAGCGGTCGGTTGACTGCTGCTGCTGCTGCTGCTGCTGGCAGCAGTGGTGGTGCTGCTGAGTTGTATGGTGATTTGATGAGGTGGTGCAACCCGTTGTCACTCGAAGAGCAACTAGCAAGAAGGGCAAAGAAAAGGCAAAAGGTGTAACTGGGACAATGCACTGTCACATTGTGCCCAGTACAAGGGTTGGAAAATTTGGTAATGCTTTCAGGTGATTTGAGTTCAATGTTGGAGGATTTGCTTTCCGCAAACGCAACCTTACTTTGATGATGTGTCTCGGGGCCGCCCAGTCCATGTTGTGCAGCTATTATAGGGATCTTGTATGTTGCATGGCTAGGTTTCAGAAAGTTTCATACAATACAATACAATACATAATACAATATGTTGCATATATGTTGCATGGCTGAGTCTTATATACAATTGTGGATTTGCTGGGCTGGAGTGGCAGTGCAATGATGTCCCGCCCCTGAGGGCTGGAGCGGGTATGCCAGCCTACATATATTTCTGTGTGTTTTCTGTAATTCTTATCTACAGTTTTGGATGACGGCCTCAATGCATGACAGACAGCTCTGTTGAGCACAGCAGTGTGTTTCTATTGATATAACGTTGTACAGCATTGAATCAGCGTTATGTAACATCAACAGTATTATCACAGTGCGTGACTGTTGTAGTCGAGCGATGAGTCCAAAGTACACACGGTGTCAAAGCCAACAAGCGAGTCGCTCATGGGGGTATCAAATTCACACTCATGATCGAACCACTCATAAGAAGAAACAGAGAGAAAGTCCTCAGAAATAGAACTACCATGATCATCATCAGACCTAGAAAGCACACCGACATCTTGACCACATCGACGTAACCAAGCTTATTGCTGCAACCACCTGGTGACTGCTTGGTTTCCTCCCAATGGCCTCGTGGCCGGAGGCCCTCCCGGGGTGTCTCCGAGACAGTAAAGTCTACTGCTACTACACCATGCAGTAGCAGTATAGAGAAGCAGTTCTACTAGAATTGCTTGGTCGAGATTTCACGGAAACTTCAGTGAGAATTGTAGTCTCCACAGCTACAGTGCTAATCATTGAGGCTCTTTGGTGCAGTTCAACCCATTGCACAGGCTGTGCGGTGCCGGCTTCAGCAACTGCTGCATAACTCATGGCAATGCCAACAAGTTGCTGCTTGGTTCTTGTTCCCTTGTCAACACCACAAACTTGATGATGGCACAACGGCGTCAGCTTGCCTCAGCAGCATGCTGATGTCATGGTTGGCATCATCACCAACTGTTGTGATGTGACAACACGGACTCTCAGGCTGTCTACACATGTGACCAGCAAAGGGCACTTCATGCATTCAGGCAAGCAGCAGTGATTTTGTTACCTGTTTTCACGCATGCATGCTCATGACTTTGAGAATTAATTACATATAACTGGGCCACACGTACAAGCAACGTAACCAGGTTGCTGAGCAACAAGCAACACGCTAAAAATATAGTACAACTGCGTAATATGCAGTGGGGCCGCCACCCAGAGCTGCGTCATTGACACATTCAAAAGCAATGTAGGCAATGTCATACTACCACTGATAGTAATAGTAGAGACACCCACTCCGGCCGAAGCACTTGGGTCAAAACCCCGACTCAGCCAACCATGTCACAAGAGACACACAAACCCCTCTGGAATAGCCTTCTAGGCAGTGACCGCTGATAACGGGTATCTGGTCGGACATGATAGCATTGTCAACAACCATTGACCTGACACACCATGCTGTCAATGCTGAACAACATCAATAACACAGCTGTAGCATAATGAAACAACCAAGACACGGCATGGCTTTCACTTTGCTGCAGCAGCCAAACTTTGTCTGATGATCATGGCACAACAGAGAGAGACAATTGAGACGATTGAGACAACGTCAGCAAGTCTGACACCTTCACCCAGGTCCTAATATAATCCAACGCCAGCAGCATGTAGTGCAAACAGCTGTGACACAGGCATCGTGAAATGTGGTTCTGCACACTATCACGTAAATGCTTCGTAGCAGTACAATTCATACTGTGTATTGCTCATGCCCAACAACTCCTGTATCACATATCTGACACTGTGAACAACTCCTGTATCACACATATAAATGAGTTGGCCATGCAACAAAGAAGATGCCTGATATAGCTCAATGATATGCAGACATGTGACATTACAAGAGATTCTCTCCCGAAAGCACAAGGGAGCGCAAGCACAGCAAATTCTGTCCCGAAAGTCGACATGCATCACGCTATAATGTCCAACCGCACCAGGTGCACAAGCAAAAGACACAAACAATCCGTTGCTGTTGCTCAGGAGACAAAGAAAAATCCTACGATCTTGAACCTTGAGACCAGATAGCACAAGCCTCGTTGGCTTCAATCACATCCAGCCGTTGCCAATTGTAAGCGACACACATGCGACTTTCCAAGAGGTTCTACCCAAAAGTCGTCATGCATCACACTGTAATGACCAACCGCACAAGGGAGCACAAGCACAGAAGCAACGAGCAACCCCTTGCTGTTGCTCTTGAGACAAAGCCATGTCTGTACAGATATCTGTACAGATCATGTGATCTTGAAGCCATGTCTGTACAGATATCTGTACAGATCATGTGATCTTGAAACTTGTGACCAGCCAGCACAAGCCTCGTTGGCGATCAGATGCATATGCAGCCATTGCCAATTGTCAGTGACAAACATTGCCACTGATTTGGCAAGCATTTGATGGGAGCACAATATCTAGTGGGTACTCAGGTGGCAACTGACAGCACGATTGATCATGCTGCTGCTGCTAGTAGCGTTTCAGAGCAGCCGGTACAGGTAGTGCAACGGCATGCGTCATACAGGGAGGCAAAGCAGTGCTTGTGAATGCTTGCCATTATTATGAGCAAGATGTTGCAGGAACACAGTACAACAAAGAAGCAGGGGGAGAGAGAGAAACAGAGGGTCTCCGGCCAGTGCCGCAACCAAAAAGAAGGGTAGTCAACTCCATGGTTGCAAACCATCTCACACACCAACTCCCAAACTTGTGAGATGATATGCACCCCCACAAGGATCATCCCAAGAGTGCAGTACCTTTTCGACACTGCATGCTGCAAAAGCAACAAGCCACAATGCAAAGAACATCCCCTAGGAGGTGCGGCACACGTCAGACCATGCTGCCGCCGCACCAGTACTAGTAGATCCTCCCCCACCTTCTTTATTATGATCAGAGCCACTGTAACCCACACTTTGAGACAGTCACACTCTTGAAGATCCAAACCCTCCAACCCTTATCCTCATGATAATCCTCAATCACTGACCCAGTTTGTCCATAACCGCATGTATATGAGCAGTTTGTGGACCTGCAAGCAACCATGCACTATCACCCAAGCAACACCTCCACAATGTGAATGCACAGCCACAAATGCTGTCAAGCACCAATCTGATCCTTACGCGTGACTCCATATCACAAAATACACTTGCAGGATCTCTAGTACCATCCAGGTTACATCAAATGCTGTGAAACAGCAAGTTGATCCTCAAGACCGACCCCGTACCAAACACGCTTCGAGAATACTATACTTCTATACTTCTATAGAAGTTTCCCTATACTTCTATATATTGAAATACACTTTGAGAATCTTTCAGCCCCACCCACCTTGGAAGACAAACTAAAAACACTTGGCTTTGCGTGATGAAACAATAGACACAGTTATCATGTCAACATATGATGGCAATACAGCTGTACGATAACATGAACCTTAATCAACAAGCGGCATGTCAGCTGACATACAGCTGTATGATAACATGAACCTCAATCAACAAGCGGCATGTCAGCTGACATACAGCTGTATGATAACATAAACCTCGATCAACAAGCGGCGTGTCAGCTGACATACAGCTGTATGATAACATGAACCTCAATCAACAAGCGGCGTGTCAGCTGACATACAGCTGTATGATAACATAAACCTCGATCAACAAGCGGCGTGTCAGCTGACATACAGCTGTATGATAACATAGACCTCGATCAACAAGCGGCATGTCAGCTGACATACAGCTATATGATAACATGAACCTCAATCAACAAGCGGCGTGTCAGCTGACATACAGCTGTATGATAACATAAACCTCGATCAACAAGCGGCATGTCAGCTGACATACACAAAGAAATGATTTGCTGCTGATCAG
>LWCB01005819.1:0-10376 GCA_001630525.1 Coelastrella sp. M60 | reverse complement strand
GATTTCATTTTTAATAGTGTGTGTTTCTTTGTTTGTTTGTTTGTTTGTTTGTTTGCAGTGATCAGTGAAAGAGCCACAATGCGACTAGAGGCAAAGAGTTCTGATCACAACTAGTTTGTTGCACAGGGTTGCAAACATGTTACTGCTGACTGGGACCCCTTAGCATGCTACGTAGTTCTAAGGGTGTGCAGATCTCTTGCAATCTGAAAACCAAGGGAAGGTCGTGTGTTGTATGGTTGTACACAGGCATGACGTACTGATTATGGTTCGTGCATGGTAACCATCTTCAGCAACTGATGTGCATGCATATGACAGTTGTAATCAAAGGTTGTCACAACTTCTCAGTTAAACGACTGTTCAGCTTGTGACTACGGTACATTTCACATCCAGGGGTCTAGACTCTCAGCCTAAAGACTCGTTGTTCAAAAAAGCTTCAACTTACAGAGCATGAACTACAGACCGCACTAGTATCCAAGCTGCTACCAAGCTACCTTGGGTGGGGGATGAGCTTGCTAGTCCCTCTCTCTCTTACTAGTACCTGCCTAATTCTAGCAACATGAGGCTTAAAGACTACGTTAAGTTCCTCACGGATGTCCTCAGCGCTTCAGAGTGCGATAGGCTGGCAGATGGTTACCAGACTCGAAAGACAAACTTGCTCGCCACCTTGCTGGGAAGCGGAACTCCAACGGAACAGCTTGCTTTTGTTGACAAACTTTGGATCCTGCTGACTCGCACAATATCACATGTCTTGACGCTGGCAACGAGTCAAGCTTGTCCGTCAGCTGTACCAGATGGCAAGGCTGTACTGTTGTTGATCGGCGATCTCTTGCAAGATTACAGACTGCTGACAGAGAGGATCAACATCTCCAATTACATCAACCAGAGGCACAACGACTCGGCCATCAAGCAGTTGCAGAAAGCAGCAGCTTCAGGTACTCAACTTCTTATTGTCACTAGCAGTCCTGGGTCCACACTGTTACCCGCTTGAAAGTACGGTCACCAAGCGGACGTTCTTTTACTTGATTTGGAGGCATGTTATACTGGTTAAGTTCTTCTTTCTGTGATTACAGCACCAACAGAGCACCTGACACACAGACCTGGATGCATGCTTGTTCCTGTTGGTGTCCATGCTGCACGTTACCATGGGAAAAAAAGAATATCTCCTTCCTCATCATTCGCTGATAATTCTTCTGCTGCTGGTTGCTTGTCTGCAGAACTATTGCCTGCGCTTGCAAGCTACAGCCAGAAACTGGTGGTCGGTCTACATCAACTTTCAGCAGAAACCGATCAACATGTACAGCACCAGCAGCAGCAAACAGACTTCACCCTGCAGCAACACAGCACGTTTTTGGAGGAAAGTTCGAAGCTGCTACAAAAACACAAACGCTTTGTGTATCAAACACACGAGCTGCTGTGGTTCTGGCAAGTGCTGCTTGACCATATACAAGCCTTGGTGCAGCCCAGCACAGACCATCTACAGTTCCTTCCTGCAGCAATCAAGCTTATAGTGTTTGCACCACCAATACTTGTCAGGGGAATCATGGTGATCAAACCTATTCTCTCAGGTGACAGCCGCAGCAATGGAGTCAAGGAAGGACAACTTGAGTCACTCAAGTACGTTCGTTTCTACCAAAGCATGATGCGTGAGGCGCTCAGGTTAAGCAATCTGATAGCAACTGTCCTGCGCACTGAAGGTGAAGCACCAAACTGTCCTGCAGCTGTCAGCAGGCAACAGCGCGAGCAGCAGTATCAACTACAGCAGCAGCAGAATCTGCTGCTTGCAGATGGACTACCAGCGCTGCTTCTGCTGGTCCTCGCTTATCATGCAGCAGGGCTGTGTTTACAATCTCAGCAGCTAATGCCAAACTCAGCAGCAGGTCAGCAGCAGCAGCAGCAACAAAGCAAAGACAAGCAGTTGGGGCTCTATAACAGCCATGAGCAGCTGCTGACCATGCTAGGCCTGCCCGGTGTTGATGAGCAATTAGCAGCTGATGTGTATGAGCATAACAGTACCACAAACAGCCCCATTTGTCAGTGTGCAATCAAGGCTATCAGTGACTACATCTTGCAGTACCAACGGGTACGATTCAGCAGCACCGGCAGCAGTTGCTCAGACCAAGCAAGCCATCAGCAGCAGCAGCAGCAGCAGCAAGACCCACTCAGCAAGGACCACGGTGCTCTCCCTGACCCTTTGATCATCCCCACAGTCAAGGTGTTACTTGAGATATGTCTGCTGCTGCCCTGCAATGATGTCAGCAATCGTGCTGCCAGCCTAGAGCTTGTGATGCAGCTGCTGCACATGTCAGAGGTAAAGCAACCAGCAGAAGCAGATAGAGAAGGGCAAGTAAACCAGTCATCTGCTGACGAGCAGCAACCTGCTGCAGCAGCAGCAACAGCAGCAGCTGATTGTCCCTGGCCAGCGATACCAGCAGCAATAGCAGCGGGACTGCTTCATCCTGTAGTACAGCTGCTGTCACGAGCTGTGATACAGGCTTTGAAGGAGACCTAGCCTCAGCAGCAACAGCAGCAGCAGCAGCAGCAACAACAGGGGGGTCTAGATGGCACAATTCAGGCTGCTCGCACAGCGATGTTGCGTTCCTTTGGAAGCTTGCTGATCACAGTCTGTCAATCAGGTAACTGATGCAGTTGATGAGTACGGCATTGCCATTAGATGGATCACTAGCTGGCAGCATTGCTATACATCATGCCGTTTTGTTTGCGCAAGACCATGCCATGTTTTAAATGAGCGAGTGAGCTGCAAAACACAGTCGTCTGCCATCTGTGTTGTTACCGCTGCCTCAATTGCAGTTGAATCCAAGCACATTGCCGCTGCTTTACGGTCTGACCCTGTCATCCCTCTCACAGCAATAGAAACAGTCATCAGAAATCAGGCTTGTTCAATCAGCAGCTGTCTCGAGATGCAGCAGCAGTTCTGCCAACGACAGCAGCAGCAGCATTGCCAACACCAGCAGCAGCAACCTGGTCAGTCCGCACCCAGCAATGTCAATCTGTGCCACCCAAGCACAGTGCCAGGGTCCGCTTCATCAGCCTACACCACGATCAATCAGGGTGCATCATTGCTGCTGCCTCTCCTAGTGAAGCTGGTGTCGGTCGTGGACAGCTTGTTCATGAATCCTCAGTTCACAGATGTCATAGTGCAGCAGGTGCGCTCCAACTCGCGCTACCTAAGTGACCTCTGCGTGAGAATCTTTGGTTTGATGACAACAGCCAGTAAAGTGAGCCAATTGGCAACTCTGCAATGTAAGATGATGGGGGAGGTCAGTGCAGATACTTCAGATTCGGCAAGCTCAAAGATGATTGTGGTCCCTGAGTTCGGAGATGCCGAAGAAGAGATCAAGGGGTGGTATGTCAGGAGCGCAAGCAGCATTGCTAGTGCTGCCAAGACGCTGAACGAAATAATCTGTCCCCTCTCCTCAATGTGTGGTGGTCTGCAAGGCTGCCAACGCACTCAGGGATCCCCTGGTTCTTTGGCAGATGTTGACATAAAAGTTGTGATAGTCGAGTCGTTGGTCAACATCCCACTTGCCATGCTACTCAAGGTGCTGCAAACCAATGTATCTTATTGGCTATCCCAGGTCACAGCATGGTCATCCAGACAACTTGAGTACAATGGTGTGACACTGGGGTCGCCGCTTGTAGCAAGCTTGGTGTTGCCCTTGACGTCCATAATGAGCATTCTGCATGTCCTCCCTGGCGCCTTAGGAAAGTTTGATGGCTCTGAAGGTTCCATTCTCAGCGATAATGGTGCCAACACTGGGTTGTTTTGGCGAAAAGATGGTGATGTGCAAGATCAACAATATGGTCGAGTACTGGATCATCAACTTGAGCGACTGCAGCATCTGTCCCATCTTGGTCAGGCTCTATTGACAGAGTGCATTCATTTCAGCACTCTTGCTTTTGGTGAGGATCAAAGAGTTGATGGTGGTAATGTCAATGAAGATCATTTGGCATCAAAGCTCAAAGATGATGTGGCTTCCTTTTACCGACAAATGCTTGCTCATGCACTTTCTCACCTTGCTAGCTTCCCTGTCCCCTTCTGCTGCAACAACCCCAGCTGTGTCAACTTGTCTAAGCTGAGTGAGTATCAACTGGTGTCTGGTAAGGCTTGTGTGTGTGGAGGGTGTAAGGTGGCCAGGTACTGCAGCATAGAATGTCAGGAAAAGCACTGGAAGCAGCATCAGCAGACATGTATGAGCAACTGCACTAGAACTTGAGGATATTGCATCATTGCGTACCATGTAGGTGTGCACAGACGGCCACTTTGTTTACTTGTATAAGCTTTTGATTGTGAATGTGTCTGTTCTTTGACAAAAACTGGTTGATCCTCAGCGACCAACTTGGCGGCACAACCATCATACGGTCGCTTGTATCATGTACAGGTCTTGTTTGATAAAATGATCATACATTTCTCCTTTCAGATAGAGATTGGGCAGCAAGGGGCATCTATTGAACGATGCTTCAAACTATTGACGTTATATTAGGTATGAACATATGGCGATCTCTAGAGGCCTGGAGGCCTAGAGGCCCTCAAGTTATGGTGTTAAGATGGCAAACTTAATCCTGGACCAGATTTGTATGTGCTACTCAAAGTGCTATATAGCACTGATATATATATCAGTGTAACACTGTGGTTATGCTAAGGACGAGCCTATTGCAACTGCATGGCTAACTCAGTTAGACGGCGTCTATAGAGGCGCTAGGCAGGATGTAGGCAGGCCCTGCACATTGTCAAGTTGTAGTCAAACTAAACATACTGTGTGGCGCTGCAACAAGAGTACTGCTGCCAATGAAGTTCATTGCAACAGCAAAAAAATTTGTACAGTATGACTGTCACACTGTCACACTAAGTTAGCAACACAACGATCATCGTTGTATGTGAAAATAATATGCTGCCACATTAAGCTCATGTGGCCTCAGATGTGCTGTACCGTAAGTGACTTGGCAAGTTGGCTCATGAGCATATAACAGGGCTGCTGAATGATGAACATATCACGCTGAAGCCTCGCCACTTGGTCAGTCGCTTCTGCCATAACATCTTACATAGCTGCTATGAGCTATGTCTCTCGGAGGAATTAGCCATGTGCCAAAAAACATCTTACATTGTTGCTATCTATGCAACGGCTGCAAGCGCAATATTGTTGATGATCAACAAGCGCAAACATGTGTACACACCTGTTGCCTTGACACAATGGCACATCAATCACAAGGCATGACCTCCGTGCAATCATTGCTGAGATGAACCCCCTGCTACATCCATCGGCTATGTCAACCAATCCTTCCACCCATGAGTTGTTGTAGCTGGCCCGACTGCATCAGCTGCTGCAACATCTGTTGTGCTTCTGGTCCACTCATGCCCTGCAACATACTCTGCAGGTCCATACCACCGGCACCACCATCATCTTCTTCCTCTTCTTCAACAATCTCCTCATCACCCTTCCTGTTGCGTAGACGCCTGCATAGCAAGTACAACACATACGTAATCATCTACGCTTTAACTCACACTTGCCTGCATAGGTAGTAGACTTTTGTAATTGGGCTTCACAGTTGTGAATCTCATTGATATGTCAGGGAGATGCAATGCTTATTTACTGTAATGATGCCACACACATGATTGGCTTACTACGCTAATACCATGCTCGCAGTTTTCACATTGTGTGCAATTGCAGGCAACAATCAACCGAGTATCTTGTGCTGATGAAGCTTACACCAGGTGTGCTCAGAAACTGGCGATGCATTGCTTTCTCTGTCAGCACCTTGTCATTCAACAAGGTGACTCAGATCGAGGAATGTACGCAATCATCACAGCACAACATACAACCACAATATATGTTATCAACTGGCCCCCCCTGTACACCATTCACGCCCAGAAATTGTTTGAAACACAAATCTGTTTCTCAAAGCCAACAAGCACTCACATATAATCCTGATAATAAGATACCACCATCTTTACTCTTTCTTACCTAATCCAGTCCTTGGCGTAGTTGACAGCAGGCACCAGCAGCAGCCAACTGAGCTTCCAGTCCTTGGCACTGAACACGTTCATGTCAAGGTGCATAACATCACTACCAGCAACCCAGTCCAGCTCAACACCAGCAGGGTAGCCACCTGGGGTGACAGCAGCAGCAGCAGCAGCAGCAGCAGCAGCAGCAGCAGCAGCAGCAGCAGCGGGTTGGCAGCAGCCAGGTAGCAAAGCAAAGGGCAGCACAACATCCTTGAGCAAGTCAGCTGACTGGTACAGACTACTGCATGCTGCATTCACTGAGCCTAGACATTCACTGCTACTGCTGCTATTGCCACTACTGCTGAGGTCCATAGTCGCAGCAGCAGCTGCTGCTGCTGCCGCCGCCACTGCTGCTGCTGGTGGCGGTGTGTATCCTACCTGGCAGGTCAAAGTCATACGCCATGCTTGTTGCCCAGCCTCCAATGGTGCTGCTGTCATCCTTGGTGCGCTCCTGATACCAGTCAAAGTTCATGGCTAAACCCTGATATTTGGACACAGGCAACAGCAGCAGCAGCAGTGAGTAATCTTAATGCTGTCTCAGCAAGAGGAGGTTGGTGCTTGTAGCTAATTAGGTATGTAACAGAGTAAGACGGCAGGTACTAATCCCCGTTTGCATTGTGAAATATGATGCAGGTGCGACACTACAAAAGCACTGAATACAGCATACAACCACAGTAGCTAGTATTGTATATATTGTATACATTGTATGTATTGTATGTATTGTAAATTATGTACATAATATACAATATATATTGTACTGTGGCTGTATATATTGTACAGCATACAACCACAGTAGCCATGTATTGTATCCAGTCTCTTGCCAACATTCGGATCGGATCAGATTCTGTACTGTTCAGATGAATGTGCATGTATGTTCTCCAAGAAGTGACTTCTTGCAGGACACCTCTGCACATCCATCTGCACAGTAATCAAACATATTGAGGTTTACAGTGCTCTGCAACATGGTTGCTTGTGGACAACAATGGGTAGATGTGATACTTGATCAACACTTTGCTGTCGGGTGACTTACCGGGATGTAGTCATACAGCACGAATGCCCGAGCTCCCCAGCCTTCATCTTTGCCACCCATGGGAGTTTCACCACGAACCTGCAGCAGCAGCAGCAGCAGCAGTAGCAGCGACGGTCACATCAGCCACCAGCAGCAGTACCAGTATCCTGGCATGCATTGCCCTAGAACATGTGTGGAAAACCTCACACAACCTCCATAACAACCACTAACATCTGATGATCATGATGATGTTACTACCGCCAAGCAGATGAATGTGGATAACAATAAAAATAACATACCTGTGCTGCTACAGCTTCCACCTTGAATGGTCCCACTCTCATTGTCTCCTGCATTCTCAGCCCTACGCCCACAGGGCCCTTCTTGATGTTTCCACCCTCAGCCATACGTGTTACTAACAAACCACACCCAGCATGGTCGTTACCCTTCAGCAAGCCGTCTTTGTAGGTGTTAACTTCCAGGGTATAGAGAATATCCTTCACATTGGGGCGCAGCAGCTCGAATGCACCAGCAACCTACAGCAGCAGCAGCACCAGCACCAGCAGCGATCATTGGAGGATGCATTGCCAATGCATGTGCGCATTTTGAAGGATAACACGTGCATTGATGCATGCAACCATTCACAAAGGTTGATCTTAAGCGAATGCACGTTTATGATGTCAAATGCACGTGGAAAGGCAGTAAGGGGGGCCGACCTGTGTGATGTGTCTGCTGCCGAATGCAGCAGTACTGTGCACTATGCTTGTGCTGGCTTCAGCCTGCAGGCAGGTGTTTGTCTTGTCCTTCTCAATGGTGGCTGTGATGTCAACTGGGTAGCCGCCCCAGCCGTCACGGTTGAAGGGTTGTGCACTGTACTCGGCCACAAAACCTGTAGTAGGAAAGCAGCAGCAGCAGCAGCAGCAGCAGTGAAAGCAGAAATTTTTGATGAAAGTGTTTTGCATTTGCTGAACGAGGATGAAGAAAGAATTGCATGCCAGCCTGGAGATGCTGAATCTCGGGTGCTTATAAAACTAAGAGAAAGCGATAACATGAAAAAAGGTGCAATGCATTCAGCAGGATTTGAACTGTTGCTGCAGTCACCAGATCACAGCTGAACCTTGGACGGTTGAGGCAGCTGGATGGTGACCAGATCGCACTGCTGCTACTGCTGCCAGCAGCAGTGGTAGCATCACCGTTGCAGATCTGACAGCAGTAGCAGCAGTCTATCTAGCACCGTCTGCGTCAGCAGTAGATTCAATGGAAAAAACATCTACCGCTGGATTGTATTGGTGCCGAGATGCATCAGGAAAAAAAAAATTCTATGCCGGATGCAGGATTTGAACCTGGACATGCAGGATGCAAACAACAAAGCTGCTAACAGTGGTGAACAATGCACAGCACATTCGAGTTACATTTTAGCATCGCCGAAACAAATCGTGTTAGGACATGAGCCAACATGTGTGAGAAGACGCCCTGCAATTTGCACAAGCAAGCAACAAAACTACAAAGCTACACTTAGCCAAGCCAAATGTGATTTCTCAAGTCAGAAGTCAATTGCAACACATCGATTCAGGTAACAGAATTAACCTTGTCCTGCTGTGCCAGCATTAACACATGCTGCTGTGTCACCAGGTCAAAAACAACAAGTCAACATACAAGAGACTTGTAACAAAGCATCAGATGGTATTGCAATAATTGCAATTTGACTGAGTGCGCACTGTATACACCTCAACAGTGCCATGTTGGTTCGTATTATTTGCCACAAACACCACCTGCAGCACAACTTTGCATCATTGATAGCGCCATGTTTGTCTCTCAGCTACCAACGGTGTGAAGTTGAGCTGCAAGTAATGCTCTGTTGCATCTGTCAACAAAATGAAAACGAAGGCTGTCATACATGCAGGTACGATGACAAGGGTGGCAAAGAATTTATCATAATACTACACATAAGCATGACTGAAAGGAAAACAATGTTGCTGTTAAACCACAGCCAGGGATATTGGCCTCAATGACCTAGTGTAAACGCTTGCGTAGTAGCAATGTGTACGATCGACATGTTAAATTTAGAGCAGCAATTGAGCAGATTTATACTTCTATGATCACTCACCCAATTGTAAGGAGACCCCCAACATTGAGGGTAATAGTAATCAACACACAAGCGTTGCATTTTCAATAG
This sequence comes from Coelastrella sp. M60, assembly GCA_001630525.1. Taxonomy (NCBI): domain Eukaryota; kingdom Viridiplantae; phylum Chlorophyta; class Chlorophyceae; order Sphaeropleales; family Scenedesmaceae; genus Coelastrella; species Coelastrella sp. M60. The sequence goes on along the minus strand of LWCB01005819.1, from coordinate 1,172 downwards.
TACTTATGAAGTGAACAATCATTATTAGCATAACTCACCAGTAATGGCATCCTCATGTTCATAGCCGTAGTAATCCAGTGTCGGCATGATGCTGACCGGGTTGTCTGTTATAACATACTGGTACCTGTGATCTGTGACATCCTCAGGGTCAAAGGTGGGACCCAGATCCAGACCTTCAGCAACATAACCCTGCCAGACAGAATACAACTCGTCAGAAGTCACATACACCATCAAATAGCTTTGATCAACATGCGCCTCTCAAAGCTACCAAGACCACAAGAACTCTTCCATAGAGACTCCTGCTGTAAAGCAGCTGTTGAAGATCTAATCCTCAAAAGAAAACATGTGATACAAACAGCCATAGACATTATGTGTTAATGCCTACCTCATAACCATAAGCCGCCAGTGTTTCCAGTTCCTCATTGTCATAAGCCTCCTTATACGCCTTCTTGGCTCGCTCTAACTTCCTCAACCAGGCAGCATACTCCTTCTGAGCACGAAGATCACCACGCATTGCCATGCTGAACATCATCTTGTAATACCTGTTGAAAATAACACATAACATAACAAATATAACAGCACAGTCAATGACAAACAACACAGTCAGCACAGTAAAATATTATTACACAAATTTGACATAAAACAATAAAACGTCATTCAAAAACAACACACAGCTGATGCAAATGGGGATCATACAGATTATGTTCAAAAATTGAATTATGACAATATAATATATGTTATGACATACATTGCCCTGAAATCTTCCGCCTCCTCGTCATCAGTTTCAGCACCAAATGGATCTTCAGGCACGGCCCAACCATCCGGCTTCGTCACGCCCTCGACCAACTGCTCGACAAAGTAGTTGGTGGGAGGGAGACGACTGCGCATCATTTGACGGAACATGTCCTGAAATAACACAAAATGCAACAAAGTAACATCAGAAATAACAACCTCTAGTGTACTTACTTCCTTGAACTTCAAGCAGAGACAACCTGTACCTGGATTAAAGCTCCAAACGCACCTTGCGGTCCAAGTGACCCATGCTGGTATGCTCACACCAGCGAGCCTCCCTCGCTTCTTGTGTTGGAGTATCATTGCTTTCTCTCGCCTATTCTCTTACTGTGCGACTACTGCTGTTTTGCTGCAACCGATGTAAGTGCTCGTGTGGTACG
>LWCB01005808.1:0-13000 GCA_001630525.1 Coelastrella sp. M60 | reverse complement strand
TGAGAAAGATAGCTGGTCATTGCCTGCATGTGAAGATGTATCAAAGGGGCAGTAGCAGAATGTTCAGTGACCCAAAGGTGCTTCTGAGCTTGCTATTTGATAGGCATGAGGCGTGCGTGGGCAAGGGCCGTCTCAATATGCCTACCTGTTCTGGGCACCACAGCTGTTAAGGGATATTCCATGCCCAGGGTGCTTAAGTTGAATATGACTAATGACTAGTGGATGGGTGTTTGTGCAGATTAAACCTGCCCACATCTTTCTTGCAGCACTCTGCTTCATGAGACAATGCTTTTGTTCTTGTCAGTGTTGTCTGCCACATGGTGCCAACATAAGCTTACCGCATCTATTGGCAAGAAAAGTGTTCCGTCAAAGAGCCCGGTATACGATTTTGAGGTTCAGGATATCTATGAACGTCTTGAGTATTGACAGTTCGGGGGTGCTTGAGATGACATCATACACAGTAGGCAGTCCACAGCCAACCATGCGGCAGCCTGTGCAGCCGCCCTTGCATGTGGAGTTGTCCTAGCCGTAGTAGCAGCCCTTGAAGCCGCGGGCGTGGCATTCCCTCATGTCTTTGTTCCACCTCCCTGGAAGCAGCATATGACATAAGGGGGATTTTGGGTGAATTTCATTAACTGCTGCTCATCAGCACATACGCATAGTGCAACCCTTTGAGGCACGCAGGGCTATGTTGCAAGCAGCATTGAGACATTGATCAGAGCTCAATATTGTACCTGTAAGACATTCAGAACAATGTATTGTGAAGATGTCAGCAAAGAAACGATCCCAACAAACTTACTGTAACCCATATCTCTGAGGTCCTTGCTTGACCAGCCCTTGTTGCGATCACCATACTTGCAACCTGAAGCGTTTGCGGACGCTGCAAAAAGCATGACAAGATCCAGTTGTGCTTGCTCACAACTGGAGCAAATCTCAGTGAAATTGAATGTTATTCAGCTGTCAGCCAAACTGTTCTCAAATGCTTTCCAGAGTGCAGACTTCAATATGTCACTGCCCAAGGCACCTGATCAATGTCACTTAATGGTGCACAGGCTACCTGTGCCTCCGGCTGAAATTCAAGGCTGCGGGTTGTTTCGCATCATGTTGGCAGCCAGCAAGGGCCGTAACCACTGTCGCAAGGTCACACAGCCCATCCATAACATGTGCTGGCCAGAGACCGCCATGTTCGATGTGTCCTTCGCAACATTGCCACTAGAGTACACAGCACAATCAATGCAGAACCCAAGCGAAAAACTGTGTATCGGTGCACAGCTGCAGAGGTGACGTCCATCTTTCCCTGTTCGTAACCCCCGAACTATATCCCCACTCACCAACCAGTGCCAGCACGATCACAACTCGCCACATCGCACCCAGATGTATACGCTTTGATTTCTCTGACCACTCCACGTAGGTCTCTGCATGCACAGCCAAGTGTGCGGTGTCGGACTTTCAGGTGACACGCTGGTTTGCTTCAGAGTAATGGAAGACGAGCTTAACCGCACACTTACTCTGACATTTACAAAAGAAGATGATATGGTGGTAAAAACTGGTCGTGCGCTACCAAACTTGGCAACTGAGCGAACAAAATAAGCCAGTGGAGACAATGATGCCGCTACAACATGCTAGTTAGTAGATCCAAAACCTGCGGTAACGTCAGCACAACAAGCTGCGTGTTGCTGGTTTTCATGCTCTCACCTGTTCGATCCACGTGCGTAAGCAAACCTAAGTTGATTCTTGGAGAATTGGAATGCCAACGATCAAGCATGTCATGCGTGCATTACAGGCTGTTGGCCAGTGCCCAGCTTGTAGGTTGTCAGCTGGACTGGATGCCCTCCAGTCCAGCTGACAACAGTGTTGGGACAGGGGGTTGTAAACCTGAATCTCAGATCTCGAGCATTGACTGTCACCAGGGGTAGTAAGGCTAGTTTAGTGTACTTCACTGTACGTAGTGCGCTGTACATAACCTTTCTAATCCTGGACTTTCACTGTGATACAAGTGCATCACACTCAATACAATGTTTGTACTACATTGTACAGTCATTGCATATGCATTCACTCAGCTGCTCGAGCCAAACTTTCCTTTCTTTTTCATAGTGCACTCGTGACATCATGGCTGAGTCAGTTCAACCAGTGCCCCCACCCCCCCAGAGGTCCCGAAGGCTCAAGGCATGCGGCATGCCAGTGCAGTTGTCAGCGTGTGCTTACGGTAATTGCTGATATTGCTGTGTGCAGGTTTTAGACTACACGCTACACGATGGGGACCGCTGGTTATAGGCACACCAGGCAAGACCGCAGTGGGGCCGCCGCCCCACTCACACTGGTGTATCTGCTGTCGTTTGCGTTTCTTCCAGGTAAAGAATGTCGACTCGCAGCTGGATGGTCCCTGCAGCTGGGTTAAGAAGCACGACTCTACGTTTTGATGACACAGCTCTGGGTGGCGGCCCCAGTGCATCATATACTATGTGACAGAGGTTTAGCTCGTGCAGTAAAGTGAATGCAATGCTGTACTATGTGTTCACTACTACTGCTAGTGCACACGGTGTGCATGTAATAATGGTTATATTGGTGTTTGTGGACGAGAAAGGACAACATGTTACCCTGGCTTACAGCGAGTGACAGTACCAGTAGTGGCGGCCCTAGATGCATGATGCATACCCATGTTCTGTGAAAGGACATTTGGCTCATGCAGCAAAGTAAATGTAATGCTGGCTGATATTGACAGGCAATAGCTGCTTTTAAGGGGCCGCCACCCGATAAAGAAGCTGGGACATGAAGCAGTCTCTGAACCCTCTGCACCTCATACCCATGTTCTGTCATGTATATGCTTTGTTTGTGCTTCTATGTTTTTTTATTATACAGCTCTGTTGAAGAAAGAAAGGAATATTTGGCTCGTGCAGCAAGTGAATGCAATCGCAATTGCAATGACAATATGAACAGACTGAATACGCTGCTTCTAAGAACTATACAGCTCTGTTGTGCACACTTCATGTTGCATGGCCAAACTTTTTTTTTTGACATGTGTCCATGACGTGAGGATGGCGGCGGCCGTCCGACAGCTTATCAATGATGGGCTGCCATGGAGTCCGTGATGGACGCGTACGCTAGTAGAGTCAGCCATGCTATCATGATCCAGAACAGTACAGCTTTGTCAGTACTCCCAATTGGCGATGCACTTCCCACACTCTTTGCGCCCAACTGCAGGTTCAGTGACTTTGAAAGTGTTTTATGTATGCTGTATGTGGAATTTTAAAGTTTGGCTCGTGCAGCAAAGTGAATGCAAAAACTGATAAAACAAGCAACTGCCAGTGCTCCTATGCCACCCAAAGAAGAAGCTGGGACATGTAGCAGGCTCAAACCTTCTGCGATTCAATCCCAACAAGTTTACCAGTAGTAAAGCACCACGTATCTGTTGAATCAACTTCTGAAGTCGGGTGCATGCATGCCATGCATCACCTGCGACTCGTGTGCCAGCAGTGGTGACAGCAGTTAACAACATGAATGATTCACAGCCGCAACAGTGCTGAGCACGCAACCTGTTCTTGGGCAAGCCACAATCCCGAAGCTGCAAAAGCTTGTTAACCAGCATATTCAACATTCTGGTAACATCCCTCCAAAAGGCTGAAACAGGGTCTGGTGAGCATACTTGCAAATAAGTGAGACACTGATGTCAAACACTGAGTCCACTGCACAAGCGCTGCAGCCTCTCAAGCAAGGACTGAAGATCAATCCCAATAGCCTACAGAGGCTCTGTACAATCTCAAATACATTCCCAACAGCCTACAGAGGCTTTGTACATGCAGGTCAACACACAACACCGTGAGGTGCTGCTTGCTGTCAATGCCAATTGCTTAAGAACATGTTAGAATCAGATGATTGACTGGCATGCACTGATACTCACCTCAATGACGTTATAATGAGCTTAGATGCGAAGTATGTATGCATCAGAACAGTCTCCACATCCGCACCAACGTGAACTTCAGGTCCTAATACGTAATCCAGATGTATTCACACAAAAAGCGCTGCTGATGCAACCCAAGTGGCTGCTTGCTTGACAACAACAGCTATCAAATATGCATGCACATGCAACCCCAATCAGGCAGTTCTCCAATAACTATGACACAGCGTTAATATGCATGCACAACCTGCAGGGCATCGCATAATGCCAAGAACATTACAAAACGTCTAATCAAATTGTTTGCAAATCATTGTCTGTTAGGCGCCCCAGCAGTCAACACTGCTTTGAATTTCTGGTCTCAATGAAATCACTGTCATCTCCATACGGTCACCAGCAAAACATGTATTGTTGACAGTACAACAATGCACACAAGTATCATTCGTAGCCCTGACTTGGCACACTGTGACTTACAGCAGACTGGCTATGATTCCAGAATCAAGCAAGAATACAGGCCATGTAACTGTGCAATGTCAGGGTTTGCCCTAAAAGATGCTTGCTGCAGCATTACATCTGCAGCAGAGGTAAGTTCCCAACAGTATCCCATCAGATAACATTATTCACCCACAAAATCATTCAGCAAAAAAAGCGCTGAGGTGCAATAGGCTCTGTAAGGCCCTCAATGTTGTCGATCATACCACCAAGATCCACAACAGTATGGCAGCTCCCTTTGTTACGAGACCCTGGCTTCATGGTCTCCATCACCCGTTGATCACTGGTCATCACTACCTTTGACCCTTACAAACAGAGGACCCATTGTCAATCCCGCTCAGAACACCTGTCGGCATATGCGCAACTCATCCCCTGTCGTCGACTGGTAACTTCTGCATCAGCCTTTCAGTTGACTCAGAGGCCCTGAGGGGGCAGCATCACCTTGTCGATAGCAACAATGGCGTGCTGCGGTGAAAAGGTGGACAGACAAATCAGAGTCTAGGTAACAGGCGAACATCGTCAACATGTGCTGTGTTGCTTGGTCTGATACCTCATGGTTCAAATGAACTGTGTGAGCAAACTCTAGTCTGCAAGCACATGTACAGCCTGTGGTGCACAAGGATTGCCTATTTGCTGCAATGTGTTTGTAACGCACAGGAGTCTCAAACAGGCTGACAAACAGCAGGCCAACAGTACACGAATTCTTGATAGGCCCACACAAATAAAGATGCACTTGCTTGATCAGAACATTTATGACTCCAATTTGCGGCCAATCGTCAGCAGCTATGCTGGTTGTTGGGTGCTGATATTATGGTGATTCACACCAACTGCCAGCACCTGCTGTTGCACTGCAGCTGAAAGCTCAGCAATGTTGTCAATATACATGTTTGCAATGAAAGTTGCAGTTGATTCACTCACCAGTGGTGTGGACACGTCTGTCACAAGAATGTTGGTGGTGTCATCTTCTTCCAATTGGTTCAAATACAGGATCCTGCATTGGCAAAAATATCAATCAAGTCGGCCAATGTTGTCATTCAGCAAGCTTGCAGTGTGCTCTGATCAACGCAAGGAATGACAAGATACCTGGCTACAAGTGCATAGCATTCTGTGTTCTCATATCTGAGTTCACTTACTGTCTGAGGGGAGTGGTTGACGTGCCAGTCTGGGCCAGCCTGCAGAAAGAAAGGCAAAACAACCATTTGTAGAGGAATGCTCCAGGAATATTCAATTTGGGGTTTGATGTGTAATCATGCCCTTGTAACCTAGAGGTTTTTTTCTCAGCTGCATCAATGCACAGTTCACTTGGTTCAAACAATGAATGTCCAGTGTGAGCTAGCAGTCCTGAAAGACATGCTGTACCATGCTATGTGCAGTTCATTGCAATTAAATAATCGATCGGTAACTCACTGCTGGTAAGTGAGTCCACTCCTGAAGGTGGGGACCAACGTTGTCCTACAGGACAGAAACAAGACACAATTTATGATCAACAGTAGAGCAAGGAAAGCATTCACCTACATATGGCATAGCAGTGCTGTTGATAGCTGCAAAGAACACTTATGTTATCAGAACACATGTGAGAGCTTGCAAGCTGCTTCGGTGCCAGTACAAATTGATGCTTAAGACAATTCTTACTGCAGAACAATGCGTCAGCAATGCTGCACTTGTCACTTTGTCTACTTCAATCACAGCTCATCATAAACATGTGAGCACACTGGGGGCACCCATTGCCTTACTTATGAAAGAGGCTGAAGGCAGCTATTGGCAATTGCAGTAGATACAAGCAGCAGTGACAGCTGTGGTGCAACAGCAACAGACCGTAGCGCAGATCAGGCATCAGATACATGATCATAGAACAGTAAAAAGCAGGTTGCAGCGTATTGCAGGCTGCAGTGAGCCTTGGTCAATCAACTGGTGGTGCTGTCATGACAGCATATGTCACGCATACTCACAAGAATGTCAGGCATGGGTTCGTACCACTTGTGTATGGGGCGTACTGCAGGCAACAGCAAATAATGAACACTGTTGAGCTACAGAATTAGCTAGAAGGCATGTACATACATCCACTGCATACAACCAAGAGGTTCGGTTTTGTAAATCTTAGTATCATCCACTGACAGCATGTTGGTCCTGCCGTTGTGGATGGCAGAATGGTAGTACAAGAGATGTAGACAACAAAACAGTTGGACTCAAGTGACAATTCCTGTAAGGTGGCATACGTGACTGTGCCTAGAGGCGTAAAGACAACAGTCCTAAACTGGCTAACAGCTGATGACAGACACCATAGATCTCACCAGAAGGTCTTTAGGCCTTGTGACAGGGCAGAAGTGATATGCCAGCACTTGCAGCAGGTAGGGGGGTGGAACCTGTGGGGGGAGGCCTGCAAATGCCTGCATCAGAAAAGAATATACAAAACATTTAGCAACAGGCTTGTCAGCTATTGAATGGACGAATAGACGGGCAGCAACAACACTGATCAAGCACCTGAGGCAGAATCGACTTTTACAGCTTCCAGTGCAAGCCCCTTGCTGAAAAACTATAAGGAGCTCAGTTGGCATCTCAGTCGCATACTAGGTAAAACGAGAACACCTGCAAAATCTTTGATTGTGTTTGAAGCACACAAGTCACTAGACCCAGTCTGCATTGTAACTGCCGCATGGAAAGGAACTGACCTCTGCAACAAACTTGCATCAAGGCAATGCTGACCAGATTCACAGATGTAGCTGAAAGTGGTCATACATATACAGGCAGGCAGTTGAACAATCAGTACACTATTCTTACCGCATTGATAGGAGCTGCCAGATTACCAGGCGTGGTTTCTATCAGCGCTGCAACATCAGTGCCGGTCGCATTCTCGACCTCAATAAGTGCGCCGAGCAAGGCAGAGAAGTCAGGATCGATAAGAATTGCAGTGACGCTTGGGAACATGTCATTGGGCTGAAGCACCTGTGAGCAGTACAAACACCAGCAGCGTCAACACATCTGTACTCGGTCAAGGCCAATCTTTCCACTCACCAGTCTCTAGCAAAGGTGCAACCTATCTAAAGTCGCTAGCGCTGTTCAGCGCCATGATTATGCCAGTATGCATTCACCTCTGCATTCGATGATATCAAGGACAACCCCGGAACACATTTTGTCAACACACTCTGGATGGTTGGTGGTTAGAGGGCTTCTCTTGCTGAAGATGATCTTGGTATGCTGGCAATGAACTGGACCTGCAGGCACCCAAGGGGTCGTTGTTCTACACAACAATGTCAGGGCTGCTGATGTCCTTGAAGTGGAGTCCTGCAACCTACCTCGTTGACAATATGAATGACACCACCTCCAAGCACAAACACATCAACGCGGCTGAATGTAACATCATTGCCTTGCTCATCTCTGACAACGTTGACCAAGCATTGGTACTTGTTGCCCTTGCCGCCCTTATGCATGCTACCCCATACAGACTTGGTTCCAACCTTGCCAGATTTGTAGGCCTTGTATCTGGGGTCTCTGCACCTCGTGCAAGGGCCACATCCCTGACAGCCACAGTTCATGCAAGGGCCACAGTTGGTACTCAGGAACTGCAGGGTGTGGGGGTTGCCGTTGGCGCTGAAGTACTCTGTGCCATAAGACCTGCCATTGACCAGCTGGCCAGCATAGTACCTGTGAGATATGCGAACCAGAATATGTTCTATTTAGCAGTCATCATGCTGCAAATGATGCATTCCTTGAAGTCACTTCAATAGACAGTGCACTCGAATCATGAGCACAAGCAACCATTGTGCCCGCTGCAGGCAGAGGGCTGCTGGTTATCAAGCACATCTGCAACAGTCTGCCAGATTATTCACAGTGCAGTTTTCTAGCACATATGCAGGAGAACAAATGGCCTGATGGGCATCAGTAAGCAGGGACATATGTTGTCAGGGTTGCTTGAGCAGACCAGAAGCCTGTTGGAAACCAAGAACAAAGGCTTGAGGCTTTACTAGTGCGCCCTGGGCAATCAAACCAGCACCCTGTGCCTCAAGTCAGGAACCAGGCTGACGCACAAAGCCAATGACGTACACGCTCACCTTTTGGGCAGTGTGTGGTATTTTAACAACTTTTCAAAGAAGGCTCCAAGGAAGGGTTGGTACTGAGGGTCTGAGGCATTGAAGTTTAGCTGGGAAAGATAGTCGGACAATGCCTGCATTCGCAAATGTGGCAGTAGCAGGATGGTCAGTGACCCAAAGGTGCTTTGAGCTTGCTGCTTGATAGGCATGGGGTCTGCGTAGGCAAGAGCTGTCTGAAAATGCCTACCAGTGCTTGATTGGAATATCTAATTTCCAACTGGATAGGTGTTGTGCAGATGGAATCTGCCTACACCTCTCTTGCATCAGTCTGTCTCTCTCTCGCTCTCTCTGCTTCATGAGACAATGCTATTGTTTTCGTCACTGTGTTGTCTCCCTATTGGTGCCAGCATAAGCTTACCGCATCTGTTGGCAAGAAAAGTGTTCCATCAAACAGCCCATTGTATACAATTCTGAGGTTCAGGATATCTATGAACGTCTTGAGTATTGACAGTTCGGGGGTTCTTGAGATGACATCATACACAGTAGGCAGTCCACAGCCAAGCATGCCGCAGCCTGTGCAGCCGCCCTTGCATGTGGGGTTGTCCCAGCCGTAGTAGCAGCCCTTGTAGCCGCGAGCGTGGCATTCCCTCATGTCCTTGTTCCACTTCCCTGGAGATAGGATAAACATGCGGAGAATATAAGGTAACTTCAGTTTTCTTTATCTTGTCAGCCTGTACTAAAGTGCTATCCCTTGAGGCACGCAGGGCTATGTAGCAAGCAACATTGAGGCATTGGTCAGAGCTCAATATTGCACTTGTACTGCACTGAAGACATAAAGAAGTATGTATTGTGAAGATATTTAATCATAGAGGCAGTCACAACAAACTTACTGTAACCCATTTCTCTCAGGTCCTTGTTTGACCAGCCTTTGTTGCATTCACCATACTTGCAACCTGAAGCGGTTGCGGACGCTGCAAAAAGCATTACAACAAACAATTGTGAGCATCAGAATTGCAGCAACGCCCAGTGAAATCATATGTAATTCGCCTCTGTTAGCAAACTGTTCTCAGATGCCCCCCAGCCAGGGTGCATATTTGCACATGTCGCTGCCGATTGCTCTTTCCCAATGTCACTCAATGATGCACAGGCTGCCTGTGTGTTCGGCTGAGAATGTCAAGGCTGCGGGTTGCTACATCATGCTGGCAGCTACATACGGCTGTAACCACTGTCGCAAGGTCACACAGCCCATCACTGACATATGGACCTCAGGACGCCAGACGTGTCCATCGCAACAGTGCCAGTTGAGTAGAATGCATATTACACGTGATGCTCAAGCAAAGTATATGTGTCGCTGCACCATAGAAGAGGTATTGCCCATCTTTCCCTGGTCGCAACCCCCGAGCTGCATCCCGACTCACCAACTAGTGCCAGCAGGAGTAGAATTCGCCACATTGGATCCGTTGAGTCTCCAAAAGCAAGCGATCGACAGTCTGATCACTCCACGAACGCCTCTGCACGCACAAGCAAGTGTGCGGTGTCGAGTTTTCAGGTGACACGCTAGTTTTCTCTCAAGTGATGGAAGACGGCCTGAACACTTATAATTCCAAGAATGTATACTAGAGAACATAGCCTGGTGGACAAAAACGCTTGTGCGCTACCAGGCTGGGCAATACAGCGCACACCCCATCGGAACTACAGATAAAAGTGAGCCATTGGCGAGGATAGAGATATCATGACATGCTCTTGAACAGATTTAAGCTGTACAGTAAGTGATCAAGCAAAACAAGCTGCGTGTTGATAGTTTACGTGTTCTCACCTGTTCGATCCGCCTGCGTTTATCAACGCTGATTGATCCTGGGAGGATACGAATGCCCCAAATTCAAGCATGATACAAGGGCTGATGCACCTTGAACAAATACTTCTTCACATGTTGTCACCTGTTAACCGTTAGCGACAGCTCATTGTGAGGCTGACAACGCTTACAAGCTGACTGCTGCGAGCCAACTTGTACGCAGCATTCGTGCAGCATTAGAGCATTATACGACATCCTAGATGATTCCGTGGTCTGCTGTTGTGGACTGTGGCTATCTGACGCACGGTACCGCACTTGTTCATCAGTACCTCTTGTTACTGTGGTTAAGAAGTTTCAACTGCCGAAGCTTCTTGTGATAAACTGCTCGGAAAGCATTCAGAGCCGACATGGCTCATGGGTGGCACCTCAACATGATGCTGTACACCAAAGTCCGCGGGAGTAGGGCGGTGCGCATTGACACCCGTTGACATTTGAGCATGCTGCGCAGAACGGTAAGCCAGCGCTTACTAGTGGCGCCAATGGGTGTGTATGCATTGCCGTTTGCTGCGCCATGTGTGAAAAGTACAGGGAAGTACCATATATACAGGTACATACACCAGCAGTCCATGATATACGTATCAGTGTAATAAAAAGCACCGCTTACTGCTGCTGGCCATGGGGTTGCACCCAGCAGCCCTAGTACTGTTGAGTCTGCTCTGCTGTGCTCTGGAGCTTCGTACAGGAGTTGTCTGCGACACTGATGCAGCGGACCAAAATACAGCATGTCACTAACACAACACCACACTGGCCGCACAACATCTCGTCCTATCCCACAATACGACGTCCTCTTTTCGTCTTGAATCTTCCACCTCTACAACTCTACATCCTTTGTGCACAACTTCCATGGGCCGCCGCTTACTATGGTGCTGGAATTCGCTGTGGGGCGAGCTACAAACTGGCAAATGTCGCCCTGTGTGCAGGTAATAGATGGTGATATTGGTATTTGTGGACGAGCAAGGACTTCAACATGTGACCCCAGCTTATAGCGAGTGTCAGTACCAGTAGTAGCGGCCCTACTAGTAGCTGCATGATGCATAGCCATGTTCTCCTCTTCATGTATATGCTGTGCTTTGTGTGTGCTTCGTATGTTTCTTATACACATGCATGTACAGCTCCAGTCAATATATATGATATATATCAGCCAGCATTACATTACTTTGTTGCATGAGCTAAACCTCCTTTCATACAGCTCCAGAGCTATCTGTTGGGCACAATTTGTGTTGCATGGCCAAAATTGGTTGTGAAGTACTACATGCCCCAGCTTCTTTTCTCGGGTGGCGGCCCCTTAGGAGCAGCAATTGCTTTTTCATCCATCAGCATTGCTTTCACTTTGCTGCATGAGCCAAACTTTCTTTCATACTTGCAGCATTGCATTCACTTTGCTGCACAAGCCAAGTCTCTTTCATGTTTACCGAATTGGATGCAGCTATTGCCTGTCAATTGATATCAGCCAGCATACATGTACTTTGCTCCATGAGCCAAATCTCCTTTCATTCAAGAAGTTCTTGCACGATGTCAACAAGACAGGTGTATCATGCAGGCTGTCTTGGCATCCACAGTAGCCGCCCTAGCCTAGTGATGCAGCAACTGGAGTTCCTTCTGACTTGAAAGCCTCCCTAGATGATGATTGTATCAAGTGTTACACTTGATAGCCACGGCGTGGCTGGCTCAGTCAGCCACTATTCAATCCCAAGGGCCTCGTGCCAGTGGCCGGAGTGGGTGTTGCTACCGTAGCAAGTGATTGCTACAACCTGCCGTGTACATGTTTCATGTTGCATGACCAAACTGAGCGGCCCTAGTGGCATGCTGCATAAACCTGCTGCATGAGCCAAATCTTCTTCCATAAACTTTATTTAGGCTGCTGTGCATGTTTCATGTTGTGCTTTCCGAAAGCACACGGTGTGCTTGCTATGTTCCTTATACAAACTGTGTATACCTCTGTGATACTATCTGACCTGAGGTCAAACACAGTGTGAAAGAAAGTTTCAAACATGTTTAAGACGTCTGTAGCTGTCGACATTCTGTAGCTTTGAGCAGACATACCAGCTTCTTCTTCGGGTGGCGGCCCCTTAGGAGCAGCAGTTGCTTGTTTTATCAGCCAGCATTGCATTCACTTTGCTGCATGAGCCAAACTTCTTTCACATACCAGTACGAGAAGCCACAGGGGTGACAGCAGGAACCACGTGCTAGGTATAGCACCAGTGAAAAGGTAACATATACTTTGAGCACATTGCCTTTGTGTCATATGCAGTGTGCCAGCAGATGCAGCAGTCGCATTGGTTGCCATTGCTAGAGGTTGAGCATATGTGACCCTGTTGCAAACACCAGCTTGCATGGGCTGCAGATCTGGACATGCTGTCACAGCGGTAATTGATTGCTTGTCAAAACCTGAGCGCTCAGCAGCAGGCAGTAGTCTTGGACATCTGGTACCATGTATGCATCCTGAGTCAGGATGCATGGGATTGTGCAATAATGGTTATGTTGTAACTACATGCCGCTTGTCTCTTGCCTTGCGCACGCAGCAACTGGGTGTGATTGAAAGAAGACAACTGGAGAAGTCCCTCAGGAGCCTGCGGCCAGTCTCATCCAGCACAGCAGCAGCGAAGCACAGCCCAATCCTACAGGACAGCATGCGGCAATAGCAGTTAATGTTTGCATTTTATTAAGCACATCTCAGAACGGCAGCTGATGCATTGTTGTCTGATGGGTTGTGCTTTTTGTGACTGCATTATTCTT
>LWCB01005807.1:0-14912 GCA_001630525.1 Coelastrella sp. M60 | reverse complement strand
GCTTTTTTTTGCTGGCCAAGTTTGTTTGAGCAATGGTGACGTTTACAAGAAGATAAGGAAACCCCCCCCCCCCCCGCGCGCCCCAAAGGCACACTTGGCAAAGCATGCACTTGCATACCCCTGAATCAGACGCTGAAGAGACGCTGAAAAATTAACCTGCCTGCACTGCTTGGATTCCTGTGCAATTGTCACGGCAGCATATGAGAATACCATGATCACTGTCAACAAGCATGCTGCTCAAGCCTGCAGCTTGGTGAATGGTCACATGATGGTTGGTTTGTACACAACCATAAGAACTCGAAGACATCCTGCCTGACTAGAAGAAGAGAATGTTTGCAGATGGAGCCTGAACTAAGCAACCGCTCATCACACAATATGAAGGAAAGCAAATCGACGTTGTCGGCGACCATGACCAGGCATATCCCCACCATACAAGCACAGGAACTACCATACCATGCCAGCCACCACAGACAGTTGTATGCAAACGCCGCTGATTGTCAGCAAATAGCTGTAATGACAGTAGGCTGCAGCATGCAGTCCATACAGTGTAGTATACAAATATGATAGGTTTAGCCCCCGTAGCATGTACTTGTTGATTGATGTTCAAAACAGACATGTTTGACGAGCCATATCCAGAGGCCAGTCTGATGACAGCTGTAGTTGACTGTCACGATTCAAAAAACCCTTGCCCCCATTTCCCACTCTATTCAATCAGTTGTTGCCTGATACCCAATGTGATGCTTGTTTGTCACCTGAATCCCGACATGTCTCTTCTGGACCACTGGTTGATGTGTGCCAGCAGCTCGTGCACCTCAGCAAGGAGAGTGTTCTTGGCCCTCATGTAGTTTTCAGTAGCTGGCTTCAGTGCCCGCCTGACAGCCTCAACAACAATTGCAGCATGCTGCTGCTCCTGGGAACCGGCTGGAGCAGCTTCATGCCTTGTTCGAGCAGACATGACTGACCTCACATTGGCATCAATGACCAGCTGCAGTGTGTCGTGCATGGCTAGCTGTGTTTCATACTGCTGTTGGTACATGTTGTATTGCTGCTGACTGGTGATGGGTCGGAAGCTGCGTGCTGGGCGATGTACAAATGCCTCATAGCCTGGAGGCCCCAGATCAATGGGTCTGCTGTGCCGACCTGAGGTGAAGATGGACTCAGGTGTAATTGAACGCTGTCTAGCGGTCTGTTCACTGAAACTCAGGACATGCCCAGGTGCTGACACAAAGAACCTGCTGCTGACATTGCTGTCTGTCGGCAGCTGCTGCTCCATTGGTTGCTTGTTGGCAGCTGGCTTGGCTGCAACAGCTCTTGCTGGCTCGCCAGCATTCATCGCAGGCTTAGAGGCACCAACAGCACCTGCTGCAGATGCATGCTGTTTTGTCTGCTGTGGCTGAGGCTGGTTGGTGGAAGCAGCCCTTGCTGGCTTCGGGGCAACCACCTTAGAGCTGGCTGGCTGTGCTGTCTGAGATGTTCTTGCCAACTTACTGGCAGGTTGGAATGGAATGCTGGCTGCATTATCCTGTTGCTGACGAGTCCTCTTGTGACTTTCCCTGGCCCTGTTTGCCTCAGAACTATGCCTGCTTTGCTGCTGGTCTGGCTGCCCCTGCCCTGCACGTACTGCTGTCTTCTGTTGGCCTCCAAAACCATTCCTGCTGGCAGTACCAGCAGCTGAAGGGGTTGGATCAGGTTGTGCAGACCTGTGTAACCGCTCTTCACCACCAGCATCCAGGCCTTCCAGCACTTCACTTTCTTCTATCTCATAATACTGCTGAAGGTTGCTGCGCAGCTGTGCTCTGCTTTCAAGCTGACTAGCAGCAACAGCTGCACTGTGTTTGTCTGAGTTGCCAACAGCACTGGCTTTACTCTTTTCCTGCAGTCTATAATTGTTCGTTTTGCTTGCATTGTTTGCATGTGACTGTGCTCCACCAGACCTGCCCTTTGTGTGCTGCATGGTTACTGAAGGGTGGCCCAGGGGCTCATTCTGTGACCGTCTCATGCCAGGTTGTTGCTGCTGCTGACGAGAAGCATGGGCCACCACAGGCCTACTTTTACCAGCAGCAACATTGCTGTTACCTTGTGCAGGCATCAATGTGCGCTGCGTGCTGCTGTTTGGTGGCACGCGTGCAACACTTCGTGAAATGCCACTACCTCCATTTGCACCCTGTGGCTGCTGTCCTCCAGAGTGCTGCATGTGGCCACTGCCACTCCTGGCAAACTCCCCCCACTGGCCTGACACTGACGCAGTTGGCTTTGACACTTGTGGGCCCTGTAGACACTGGCGCTTGTTGTACATCCACTGCTGTGGAGCTTGTTCGTTTGATAGCTTGCGCTTACCAACAGCAGATGCTGGCACAACAGCAGCTGGTAATGCTGCCTTGCAGTCCTTGCCTGATGCTTGTACAGTGGGAGGTCTTGATCTTGGGTGGTGCTGTGGTCCACGAGGTGGTAAACACGACTGCTGTGGCCCCTGTCGGGGTCCAGCTACCTGGTGGACTGGAGGTGTTGAAGGGTGGAATCTTGCATCTGATGAGGCTGCACCCTTACTGCTTGGGCCTAGCTGCTTTGCTGAAGAGCGCTGGTACCCTGTGTTCCGCACCCTGCTGTTGTGCTCTGTCCTAGAAGGCTTCATAGTTGGTGCAGGGACTTGCTTTTGGGATGCTGCAGCAGCAAAGACCATTGCAGACCATCGCAATCTCTCAACATACCGGGTAAATGCACCTGGCAGGCGTCATGCAATGACTTTTCTGTGCACGTGCCAAGAGTGCATGCGGCAAGTAATCAGGTTGCAAAGCACTATAACAGATGATGTTTTCAAAGCAGCATAGCAAGTCGGTGTTGCTCAACCATTGAGGCTGTGTGAAGGCTCGCTGGACATGCACCTACCTTGGAGGTGAATAGGAGCATCCAGCAGCACAGTCTTATTGTGGTGTCGTTGCACTGTCGTTTGCTGAGCAGCGGCTTGCAGTCTGGCTCTGGCAGTAGCGATGTCTTTCTGCAAGGCAGGAACCAGAAAGGAAGAAAGTCTTACTGCCAATTACCGTGCAGGACAAATCATCTATCTACTGCTACAGCTGTTCGGCAGCACAACGACACTTTAGTTGCGCAGACCTGGTTCCTGAGAAGGTCTGCATGGGTCAGGAGACAAGTTTGACGAACCAGCAGTGTAATTCTGCTTTAATGCCACCTCATACCTGCTGAGCCTTCAGTGTGTTTGTGACAATCTTGGCCACAGTGTCACCAGCACCTGCTTCATCACTGACTTTAAGGCCATCAACGTTGCCTGCAATCGTCCGCCCTACGAGGGTGTGTGTCTGGGATCCCGCGCGTATAGTAGCCTGCAATGATAAGGAGCGACATATGCAGTTGTGTGCACCATGTTGAGCAAAGTAGATGCGGCTGCTCAGCCCCAACTCACCCAAACCAATGTGCACAAATCAATGCTCACCTTTACACTGTTCGTTTGCAAGCCAGGCTCAACCTTCAAACGCAACGGAGCCCCGGACCTCTGTGCTTCCAGTAAGGCACTCTTGAGTGCCTTCCCTATGTTTAATCTGATAGCTGTCTGCTTACCACCATTGCAAGAGATTGGATATATGTTGGCGACATCAGTATCCATATGGTCTACAAGCCTCTGTATGCTCAGACGAAGGGAACGATCAACAAGCCATAGCTCAACAATGCACTGCGAGTTCTGACTTTCGTGCTTTGCATGTGGTCCAGTACGACGTTCTCGAGGAAGGAAATGGGTATAGCACAAATGCACTGTGCCACAGACAGCTGTTGTGGCCAAAAACCCATTCCCGCGGAAGACTGTTGCTGTCACCGTATCCGCACATGACAGTGCGATTGCTTGCCTTGCATGAAAACATCATGACATGTTCATCAGCCACAAATGTGGATTACTTGGTGGACAGCTCCAGGAGCCTCCTGTTGCGCTAGCATCTGCTTAACAACAAGCATTTCAATATGCCAGTAACAAGCAGGCATCCCCGAGTACTTGACTGAAAGCACGTAGATTATATGCTCTGAGGAGCCCATGTCAACTATTCGCACACATATTACCAACGAGGCAGTTAACCAGCTGTCTGACCAGCCATCCGTCAGTGGTGCAGCACATGACAGGCTGCTATGCAAACACACTGTCAAAGCCAAGCTGCTGCTGAGGCCACCATGTATTCAACGTCTACCAATGGCTTCCACAAATATGCCTCATGACCCCATGTTCGTGATGCCATTCATCATCGCTTTGTCGTATGACAACTTTTGGTCGATGAAGCGCTGGCAGAACCCAAAGAACTGCAACATTGATCAATCAGTAACTCTGACAAGCCTAGACACCCCATGAGTACTCCCAAACTGCAGCTGTACCACCATTTTCCAACCAGAGTAGGGTACCGACACATCAACACATACCTAATTTTACAATGAGGTTGCTGCTACACCTTTATCAATTACTGCAGGCGGACACTCGGCCGCTTTGCAAACAGTACCATCATAGTATGTGACAATTTCAACAAAGTGCCAAAGACATGCAAAGTCTGTTAAGAGGCTGTTCAGCTGTCTGATGCAGCTTACATGTGCTCTGTGCAGCACCATGTCCAGCCCTGCAGAACCAGTGCTAGTCATAAGCCTTGTGAATAAAAAGACAAACATGTATGCTGCAACCACATACCTCATTGTCCACACAGCAAGCAGCTCCTGCAAGCTTTCTGTCGATGATGACAGCATTAGGAGTGTGAGATGTAGACACCTGACTCTTGCTACCATAACTGTGATCATATCAACTTTATCACAGTTATGGTAGCGAGAGTGAGCACCATGGTGCGTGACACACTATGCAGTAGGAAGGACAGGCTCAAGAAGTCTCAAGGCATACCCAACATTCAGCTACATAAGCTTCCTTGACATATTGCTGCTAACCATGTCAGCCAACAGCATCAAGAAACGTAAAGCCGCCTAGGTTCTCATTGTCATCACCCTTAAGCTACCAGCCAACCAGATCCCGACCTGCAAGCTGCTCTGAACTTGCTGGACAACCTAGGTGTCCCTTCGAGTGTCTAGGCATCAGTACTTTATGCACCCACGCATGTGGCAGGAGGACGGCCATATGCAGCCAATAGCAGACCCTTGCCTCCCAAGGCCGGCTGGTGCTGTGCAGCAGAGACTGAGCCAGCATTGCTGACCTGTACATGAGCAGGTGTGGAGCCTCCCATTGCGCTCGCTGCCAGAGTCCTTTTGGTATGAACCCACTGCTGTAGTTGTGTTCGCAGTGCCAGCAGCTCAAGGTGCAGGTTGCCAAGTGCCCTGTTCCAGCGCTGAGTAAGCTCCGCCTTGCTGGTGAGTTTCTGCTGCAACTGCTGCTTGGCCTCCAAATGGGCGGCTGACCCCAGAGATTCAGCAGCCATCCTCTCGTGCGCCTGTTTCACTGACCGGATGCTGGCCTCTATCAAATTGTGTAAACTGATGTACATAGCATACAGAGTGTCATACTGTCTGATGTATTGCTGATACTCCTGCTCAGTTGATATGGGGCTAAAGCTGCGAGGTATTCTATCTACATATGCATGGTAACCAGGCGGCCCCAGATCCACAGCTACTGCTGCCTTAGCTGCTGTGACGTTGGCTGCTTTATGCCCTGGGTCCTGCGCTACAGCTTTCCCTGTGGGCTCTTGTGACTGCTGCTGCTGCTGTTGCTGAGAGGGTCTTGGACCAGAATCAGGACCCGCTGTCTGCTGTGGAGGGGACTGCCTTCTCAGTGCAGCCTGCCAGGAGGACTTTGCTGCTGCAGGATCAATAGCCGGTTTACCAGCTTGCTGTTGCTTTTTGGCTTGCATAGCAGCCACCCAGCTTTGCTGAGCAGCGCTGGTGCTTGCACTCTGGGGAGGTGCCTCAGCTGCAGTACTGCTGCCAAAGTCGCGTTTACGTTTTGATCCTACAGCAACTGCTGTTGTGGGGCCTGCTGCTGCCAAGCTCTTACCTGCGGCGGACGCAGGTTGATCTCCTACAGAGCAGGTACCACCAGACTCTTCACTGCTGGTGAACCAGTGCTTGGTGTGCTGCTGCTGCTGTGAGGGGCTGCCCTCGGCAGATGGAGATGAACCATCAGGATTCAGCCATTGGCCACCAACAGCAGGCAGGGTAGGGCTAGCACCCCTGGGCACTGGTTGTGATGTTGACGCCTTTAACTGCTGCTGCTGCGTCACAGCTTTGCGGCCTTTCTGCTGATTGGCTGTGCCACCCACTGCTGCAGCCTTTGATCCAGCTCTCACGGCTGACAATTCGTTCAGGTGTCGTAGCTTCGCTGCTTTAGCTGCTGGTGCAACCTCGCTGTCATAACCAATACTAAATGCAGGACGCTTCAATGCAGGACGCTTCTTGGCTTGCTGCTGCTGTTGATTGTCCTGCTGCTGCTGCTGCTTGCTTGAGGCTGATGAAGGTCTGGCTGCTTGTGAGGCAGCCGTTTGCTGCTTGCTGTTGGCAGCAGAAGCTACCGTCGCTGGCCTGCTCCCTTGTGAACCTTGCTGAAGCCTGCTGCGCTGTTGCTGTTGCTGCTGTGTGGTTGCAGAAGGTGCTGGTGACCGCCTGTCTCCAGCTGCCTTTGGTGCCTGAGGTAGAGGCTGCACAGATATCAATGGCATTGCTGCACGAGCCTGCTGTTGCTTGCCTGCAAGGCTCCCGACTGCGGGCGAAACACCTCGCGAGTTTGGCTTGCTGGTGCCATTGCCACCTCGCTGAACGGCTGTCTTGTCTACAGTGCTGCCGCCGCCTGCCATTGGTGGTCTTGCTGCGGAGGACTTCGCCTGCACTACACCAGCTCCTGTAACTGGCGCTGCAGATGGTGCTGCTGCTGCAGCAGGTGGTGCAGGAGATAATCTTGAGGCTGCTAAAGACGGCGGCTGACTTGTGACAGCAGTTGTGCCAGGACCAGGAGCAACTGAGGGTTGTGACAAAGCAGCACCAATCTTGGGTGCTGCAGTGCTGCTTGTTGGCCGCTGCGCATGTTGCTGAACGATGGCAGGCGGTGGCGTCCGGCGCTGCTGCTGCTTACCACCTGACAAGGACTTGGGTTTAGGTGGCTCCTTTGATAATGACTTTGCTTGCGGTCGCTGTGGCTGTTGTGAAAGTCGCTGCTGTATTGGTGGCTGCTGCTGCTGTTGCCTGGCTGCTGGTGGTGGTGGTGTCGCCCGAGGGTTTGGGGGTGTTGCTGACCTTCCGGTTGGCTTTGCTGTCTGTACCTGGGACTTACTGCTGTTACCTACTGGATACGATGTGCTTGCGCTTCCAACAGCCGGAGGAGGGGTCTTTTGTCGCACCTGTGCTGCTGCTGACCGGTGCACAACTGGTGGTGGTGTTACACTACGACCTCTGCTGCTGCCTGCATCACGACCAAAGACATAATCAGCGAAGCTGCATCCTGATGTTACAGGAGCTGCGTTGCTCAGATAAGCTGGACTGAAGGTAGCTGTGCACGTGCGTTGATAACTCATATCCATGTGAGACATCAAGGACTGTATAGATATGCAGCTTGCTGACCATGTTCATCTGCTGAAACTCACCATTCTGGGGCGGCACATGGTCCAGCACTTGAGTCTGACCCCTGCCCTGCTTTTCAGCCTCTGCTGAAGCCCTAATCCTACTTCCAATGTTGCTGTTCTGCAGCGATTTCTGTGCAACATACAGCAGAGGAGATGTACTGGGTAACATACACAGTTTGTTGCAACTGCTGGACCACTGGAAAACTCTTGGCTCAGCACAATTGAACTAACAGAAGCGCTATATGACAAGCATCATCCATGTCAAGTCTCTAGCAAGATACTTGGTTATATGTGGAACTGCAGACGCTGAGCAATACTGGCTGTGCTCTCGCAAATGCTGTCCTGCACGTCTCCTGCTCTCCATCAGCACCTGTTGATGGATCTTGCAGCCAATATTGGCCACAACTGCGCCGGGTACATCTTCAAGAGTAGACAGACGCAATGCCGTATGCCGTGCAACGGCTGTTCCTGTGAACTGGTGCTGCGCAAGGCCAACAGAGATGGTTGCCTGCGAAAGGGCATCACAGTCAATGCCAAGATGCGTGCTGCAACAAGAAGTATCGCAGTAAAGACGACAATATACCTGCATTGTGCCATTGTTGCCTGAACAACGGAAAGCGACACGCTCTCCACTCTGTTGGGCAGCAAGCAGAGCACGTTTCAAAGCCTCGGGAAGCTTGACGAGGATAGCTGGCGCACTATTTTCCGGTTTCAAGTGAACACTGTGACCACTGGCAAGCTTCATATCCTTCAGAGGCTGCCGAGCAAGCCCACGGTGCCCAATATCTCCTGTTGTCAAGGTGACGACTGCATATCGCAAACGAGCCTCTGTAAGAACAATCTGGTACCAGGTACTAAGTCATTGCGATTGCGGGGTGTGCAGAAAGGAAGGGACACTGGGTACAACAAATGCGGGGTAGTCCACGGAAACCTGCTTTCGCCTAGTGACACCTAGAACTTGTCTCTACAGTGCTTACATACACGTAAAGTGCACTTGCAAAAATCATTACAGAGCTTGTGAGAATTGATGCGTTTGGTCTGCCCTCGTCAGCAGGTTGAAGCCTTGGAATGCCTGCAGATGATCCACAGCACTCGTACCCGCGGAAAACACACGATATTATCGCTCACAAATGTGTAGAGTGTTCTATTACTGGCTAGGGCCAACTGCTGTGTCCTATGAGGCTGCCTGAGATATCAGCTCTTATAGACCTTGCTGCATGCCAGCATGGCTCCGATCCCAGCATACAGCTGAGCACGAGCTTCCTCTTCAGATGCACAGGTAAGCCTGCGTGCTATAGCTTTGTATCATGTCACTATGACTGCCTTTGTGCTGCAGAGTGCATTGTCTATGACATGATGTGGTTCCTGCTTTCCTGCAGGCATCACCCAGGGTACACAGCGTGGATTGGTACCTGATACAGTGAGTTTGCAGGAGGCTGTAGAGGTTCTGCAGCTGTTCAACTTGCCAGAGGTAAGTTCAGGTCAGCAACAACAGGCTTGTGTCGCTCCTGGGGCGTTGAAACACTGACTGCACAGCAGCTCCCTGCCATGGACTTGACTGATCTTTGCAGCAGTCACACCCAAACCATTGAGTCTTTGCTCCCCTTCTGCCGATGTACAATACTAGGATGTCTCTCTGCATGATATTGCTCTGGTGCTGAGCCCATCCACAGTGACCACTAGCCAGCAGTCACAGCAGGTCTGGCTTGACAGCTTGCTTGGACTTCTCTGCCTTCTTTCAAGTGGAGATGCAGCAGATAAGCTGAAGTGCTGCTACTGGGCACTTGACAGGTGTGTTGTGACCAACCAACTTTCTGCTCAGTCCCTGTCCATCTGACTCATGAGCTGCTTTTCAACAGCTACACAGGTCATGCAGCAAGCCACCTTATGATCGTCTTGGGATGGGGGGTCAACAGTATGTGGTGTTTGCAGGGATGGTAGCAACAGCCTCACCCTGCACGAGCTCCTGGCAGTCCTGCCAGCTCTCTCAGCGACAGCAGCAGCAGCTCGCCTTATCTTGAAGCAAGTCACTTCTGAATCTCTCAGACTGGAGCTTGCAGACACTACAGCTCAAGCGCTTGTACATCAGCGCCTGCAGGTGCTGCAAAGTGTACTGCAGCAGGCCTTTCAGGAGGCAGATCCTCTGCGCACTGGCGTTTTGAGACCAGGGGAGCAATTCAAGCAGCTGCTCTTCAGTGTTGCAGCAACGCTCACAGCTGTACTCATTGGAGCTGCACCTATTCCTCAACCAATGTCGGACATCTCCCCGCCACCACCAGTAGCAACAGGAACAGTAGACGCCGATTACTTTCTGTCAGACTCAGGGTCAGCTGGGTATGTTGATGCTCTGGGGAGCATGTCCGGGGGCTCTGCAGGATCAAGTGCAGAACTTGCTCCACCTGTTGGCAACAGAGCTTCAGACAACATGAGCCTTGAGGGCAATCTTGGCAGAAGCAGCAGTCCTGATCACCAGAGTGACAAGAGCAGCCACCAAGGCATGGAGGGTGGTGCACAAGCTTCTGCTGATCAGCTGCCAGTTGATATACTGGCAGCACCACCCAATATGCAACCACAACTGCAGACCCAGGGTTCTGGAGCTGCACCCGCACATCATCAGGCTGCAGATGTGCTGGTGGTTGATCATGCGGGAGGTGTGCTGCACTACAGCTGCACCATCCAGGAGGCTGCAGCAGCTGCTGCATCAGGCAGACCACCTCACAGCAGACCTGGTGCTGAGGTCCATGTGTATCCACAAACATTGGCATCTGTTCGCAGTCAGCAAGGAACCCCAAGTGAGTAGGCGGCATGAATAAGCCTTGTCCAAGATTGGACCATCAACAGCTGCTTGAAGGATAAGCCATTCTCGGGTTTCTAGGGTACCCTCATGGTATCTCACAGGAAGCGGATACTGTGCTGCTCTTGTCAATGAGACCAATATATATGCAGCTGTCATCAGTTGCTTTGCTGCAAGGTCCGATATTCTGCAGCAAAGCAGCTAATGGCGGCTGCTTACAAGCTGTCTTCACCAAGTGCAATGTGTCTCAGCACGAACTTAACCAACTTGCTTTCAGCAGTTCTCGTGTGTAAGCTGAAGGCGCCAAGACTCTCTGTGTGAACAAGCTGCTGCACACTGTGTGCTTTCTATCTTCCATGCAGGAGCCAGTCTGACTACCCAGGTGTCAGCTCTGACAGAGCCTCAGCAAATGTTGCTTCATCAGCAGCAGCACTCACACTCTGGCTCAGCAGCTACCAGCACACCTCAGTTCCTGTCACCACTCAACTCAATGATACGCAGGTCAACCACAGAGGATTCCAGGCAGTCGCAGTTGGACGTGGCTAGCACATATGATAGCATGCCTGGGAGTCAGCAGCCAGCAGTAACGACTGCTGATAAGCCACACTTCCCTGCGGCTGTGGCTGCTGCTGCAGCTGGCAAGCGTCTCATTGACAGACTGAAGGAAGGTGCACATCACGACGCCTCAGGTACCACATCTTGGGAGGATGGCTGTCCCCAGAGCCTTGCATGAACAGACCATTGTGTCTTGACGTGCCATAAGTTGCAGCCACGAGGGCAACGTACCATATTTCATCCTACTTGTGCCCGTTGGAGTGTCTGCAGTCATCGCAGCAGTTTCATGTTGTGCAAAATTGATTCTACTTGCCTCAGTTTGAGTGTGATGTAGCAGAAAGTGAACAAGTGCCAACCTCTCTACTTGCAGGAGAACAGCTGATCACACAGGAAGCACCCTTGTTAGCAGCACAAGGCGCTTCAACAGTAGGCGCACTTGCAGGTTCCGGGGCCATCACCACAACAGCAGGCACAGTCATGCAGAGTGTGCAGGACAACATAGCAGCAGCCAGTGTCAGGGTGCTGTCTTACTGTGGTCTGTGCTTCTTGCTGACAACCCTGGTGATCCTTGGTGATGCAGCACTTGTGGCAGGCTTGCATCTTGGTGCACGACTGCAGCTTGCAGTGGCGTTCGGCATTACAGTGGGAGCCAACCTGGTGCTGATGTTGTTGTTAATGGCGGTGTTGGTTGCCGTCCACATCAGGAATAACAGAGACAGTGTGTCCCTGCAGGAGAAGCTCAACAGTCCACAGGTATGTCAATTCTGCTTATTGAACATCCAGGGCAGTCTTCACAGTGGGTACATTGCGGGCAAAGATAGGCTTAACATCTAGCCAGGAACACCTCGTGGTGCCCTGCTGCTTGTTGATGTCACGCAGCTCAACATGTTTGATAATGATCATGAGAATGCCAACTTGCATCGTATGTCTGTATGTCTGGGGGACCGTACATGGCGCCAAGGACTGGCATACCTTGCCTTAAAACTGCAATAGGCATTAGCCGCCCCCCCCCTTTTTGCATATGAGTGTGACACAGCCACAGTATCATGCGGCAGTGCTGATGGTCGTGCTGGTGATAGCAACGCGCTATAGCGCAGGGCATCTGGGCATCATCGCAACATGCAACACCTCACCCTCACCCTGTGTGCTCCTGTACTGTACCTGCTGCTGTGTTGGCCACCCCTAGGCTCAGCAGCTTGACCAGGTGTTAGTGAACTTGACCGAGGCACTGGCAGCACTCAAGAAGCAGGAAGCTCAGAAGTCACAAAACACAGCTCACACAGGTATTAGAACGTTGCCTGGCAGGCCTAACTTGAACAGGCAGCTGAATCTACGAATCTTGATGCACAAGTAGCTCAGCAATTGCATATTAGTGCAGCCGTCCAGAGTTATCATGATGTCGGCGTTTGCTGGATTTTGCATTCCAGACAGCTTGGATTGGGAACTTGTCGTGCATGACTGGCATCTCACAAGATGTGCATTACAAATGGGCCCAGTCCAGTGGTTGCTGCTGTACACAGCAGTACTGTGGTGACCAACTGCTCCATTTTGTTACTGCTGATTGTTGCACGTCAGGTCCTGCCACAGCCACCACCTCCCGCCGCATGACAACTGCCTACACTCCTGAAGGTGGTGCTAGCTCCCGGGACATGCAGCCAGATGATGTTCCGTATAGAGTTCAGTCAGGCTTCTTGACAAAACTGCAACCATTGTGGGCAGCAGTGGGCAGGATTGCTGGCTTTGAACAGCAGGGTCCACTGCCAGAGGTGGGATCCCTGCAGCTTCAAGGTTCATATGAGGGTCACAGCACCCTTAATGTTGCCTCTGAGGATGGTGCAGGGGTTGGATCGGGTGATGTTGCTGTGAATGTTGGCCCAGGTGCTGGTAGGAGTAGCAGTACTGGTGGGGGGAGTTGGCCTGGGCAGCGCCCATATCATGGAGTACAGAGGCAGAGTGGGGCTTATCAGCAGAGTCGTGTTGTGAGAGTGAAGGGCACTGCAGCGCCGGGACATACAGCAGTAGCTGGAGGAAAAGCAGGAAGCGTCTCTGTTAAAGAGGCCTATCCCTTGTAGTTACTGGAGACTGACACATCTGGTGCTGTTGCCAGAAGGACTACAGATACCTCCGCCTATTCTAGAAAGGGAGAGAAAGAGAGCGGCAATCAAAGCAGTTGCCAACTGACAAGCAATGCGTTTACGCCCTAGCATAAGCGCAGACAGTTTCCAGGCTTTTGGATTCCGAATATTACGACGCAGGAGGCACAGGATGGCTTCTCTGCATCATTCCTGCCGGTTAGTAACCCGGCAGCTTACCCGCTGCGATGCCACGTCGGTGCCAGCAGGCATCGCCGTGGACCCACCAACCGTAGAAGACCAGTGCATGTGGCAGAGAGCTTGTACGTCTTCTCTAGATGACATTAACACCTCACGCTGCATTGATGTCTACAAACCCAACAACCAGCTGTCTTGTTTTGAAGTTGAGCCAACCTGCAGTCGCCCACCATCTCGTTGATCGCATTGTACAGACCGACGAACTCAATCTCTGGATGAAATGTTGTTCAAACGTAGAAGCTGTGGTGCGAACAAGAGTGCCCAGCTGGGCTTCTGAAGTAGCGTGGCTGGCACCTGCACAATGAGAGATCAGCAGCTGCTGGATGCCTTGATAGCCCTTTGTGAGGTATATCGTTGATGCAGAACTTAGTGAGGATTGAGCGGAAGGCGTATGCAAGCTCTCGCGTTGAGCCTGACAGTCTGTTGCCCCACAGGGCCGAGGTCGTGGCGAGAAGCTGGAAGTTGATGCTGATGTGCTTATTGATGCGTATGATGGGCTCAAGGAGAAATTGCACTTGGCGAAAGAGCTTGAAATGGTGCGTCGTGCTGGCTATACAGTCACATTAATCCACAATGCTGGGAAAGCAGTTGTAAAGGGTTGATGTCACTGCAATTGCAGGGGCTCTTTGCCATCTCAGCACGTGTGACAGTAACTTATATGTTACGTTTAGTTTATGGTGATATTAAGTATCACAGAAACGACGAGCAAGGCGTATGTGGGGAGTATGATGCTGGCCCTGTCCCTACTGCTGACTAGACTCAAGTTCTCAACAGCAGCTTTGCAGGATCCATTGAACCACGGCAGCAGTGCTTGCTTTGACTACCCAAAGCATCGTCTTCCACTTGCAGGCTCGTGATGAGGCTCAAGGCATGAAGCCCAGTGTTGCGCGTAAGCTGAATGAGAAGATCCGTGCATTGGAGGCAGAACTGGACACCCTCAGAACAAATAAGAAGGTCAGCGACTTGGAGAAGAAAGTCAAGGTAGGTAGGCAGACAAAACTTACCTGCATAACCCACAATGCATGCGCAAAGCAGGTAGCTGGCCCACTAACAGCTCTCTGCGCCCCACATGGTCACCATCCCTGTCGGCAAGGAGCAGAGCTTGAACGCAATAGTTCAAATCAGCATACCAACATGTTACGCTCATCTGTTCGTCCCCGTGCTATGGCGCTTGCAGTTTCTGGAGCAGGAACTCAAGCAGAGCTACACCACCAAAAACTTCACTCTGAAGAACGGCCTGCTAGAGCTTGAGAAGCAGTACAGGGCTCACATGAATGTCGACCCGGCTATGGCAGCATTCTGGGCAGATGTGACGGTACTGCTGGTGAGTCATTGTGTACTGCTGGTGGGTTGTTGTGTACTGCTGTACCAGCCCATGTCCGTATGTTGACAGCAAAGCAAGCTTACCTCTGTGATGTGACCTAGAGCAGTAATTCATTTGAACTACTGCAGCCTATGAGCTGCAATGGCAGAGCCCCTACTGCAGGTTATGTTTCGACATGTGTGCTCTGTTGCAAGAGCAACCAGCACAATGAGCTGCTGTCTGGCTTGCAGGATGAAAAGAAAGACAAGGAGTCCCAGCCACACTTCAGAGGACCTCCTGTATTGCCAGCCAAAAACACCACAGCAGCGGCAGCAGCAACAGCAGCAAGCACACCCCCTGTAGGTCAACCACCTGCTTCCACTGATGGCAGC
>LWCB01005805.1:0-10722 GCA_001630525.1 Coelastrella sp. M60 | reverse complement strand
AATAGCGCACCTCGGCGCCCGCGGCGGAAAGCTCGTTCGTGAGCGCCACCGACGGCTCGTCGGCGATGTCGAGGAAGGCGACGCGGGCGCCCTGGCCGGCGAAGCGGCGCACCACCGCCTCGCCGATGCCGGAGCCGCCGCCGCTCACCAGCACGGTGCGCCCCTTGAGGCAGGAATAGCGGACGTCGTCGGCGAGGGCTTCGGCCATGGCGGGCTCCGAGGATCGGCCGGAAACGGGAGGCGCCCGGAGCCGGCCGCAACCGGGCGTCCGGCCCAACGATCGGCGGCGCGCGGAGTTCCGGCCCGCAGCGGGCATCGGACGCGTCCGGTGGCGGGCCGACGGATCGCAGGACGGCGCGACAGGATGCCGCGCCCGGGGGTGGCCCCGCAGTCATGGCCGAATTCGCCCGCGCCCGCAACCACCCGCACCGCGCCCGTCGCGGCGCGGCCGCCGGTGCGATCGCAGGGCGGTCTCCTCAGTAACCGACGGGCAGTCGACGGGCGGCCGGACGCCGACGGGCGCCCCTGCCGGTTCAGCCCTTGAGCCGCAGCGGCAGGCCGGCGGCGACGAACAGCACCGTTTCGGCCCGCGCCGCGAGGCGCTGGTTGAGCCGCCCGGCCTCGTCGCGGAACCGTCGCGCCATCGCGTTGTCGGGCACGATGCCGAGGCCGACCTCGTTGGCCACCAGCACCACCGGTACCGCCACCGCATCGAGCGCGGCGTCCAGGTCGGCGACGGCGGCGGCGATGTCGCGCTCGTGCACCATCAGGTTGGTGAGCCAGAGCGTGAGGCAGTCGACCAGTACCGGCGCCCCGCGCCCCGCCGTCCGGCGCAGCGTGGTGACGAGGTCGAGCGTCGTCTCGAAGGTCTCGAACGCCCCCGCCCGGTCGGCCCGGTGCCGCGCGATCCGCTCCGCCATCTCGGCGTCGAGCGCCTCGGCCGTGGCGATGTAGGCCGGCAGCACACCCGGCGCCGCCGCGCCGCGCGCCAGCGCCTCGGCATGCGCCGATTTTCCCGAGCGGGCGCCGCCGAGAACGAGGGTCAGGCGTGCGGGCATCAGCAGCCTCCTTGCAATGGAACGGGCTCGGATGCCGCGCCGGCTATTCGCTTTCAGCGTCGATCGATGTAGAAGCCGATCGTGGAATTTTTCCTGTCGAAATGAAAAGCTCCGGCACCCCTAGGACTAATCGAGAAATCATAGGGCGGCTCCACCAGCGACATCGCCATGAATATCTCGGACATCATCCTGAGGGCCTTGGCATCCCCTTGAAACAAGACGAAATTGTCGCCGTCTTCATTCTCTATCATCTTTACCGTAAGGCGAACGCTTCTGCCTTCGCCGTATTTCGCACAGACCTCGTCCGGGCTCATGAGCCGCCTCGCCTCGCAGGGTTTCTCCCAGATCGTATGGATATTCCTATTCGAGCAGTTCAAGCTCGCCAACTCAGCCCGATCCCGCGCCTAATCCGAGCTCGAACCAATGATGATCGTGGCACTCGTCTTCCTTCTGAAGAGAAAGGCAAAGTCCCAGAACACGCGATAGGCTGGATGTCCATCCTTCATCCAGAAAGATTCGATGCTGATCGAGGTGGCGGCAAGATCGGCGAGTTGAGCCCTGAGCGCCTCAAACAACTTCGCGAGCTTGCCTTCCAGTACCGTCCTGTGGATCAAACTGCAGCGTCACCTCCGTCCGCTTCCGCGACCACCACATAACCTTCGCGGCCAATGGAAACGGTGATCGTCGCCCCCTCGCCCGGCCGGCCTTCGGCCGAGATCCGCCAGCCGTGGCGCTCGCAGACGGCGCGGCAGATCGCGAGGCCGATACCGGTGCCGGGATACTGGCTGCGGTTGTGCAGCCGGGTGAAGGGCTCGAAGATCTTCTGCGCGTAGTCGTTGCGGAAGCCGA
The DNA here is from genome assembly GCA_001630525.1 of Coelastrella sp. M60. Classification (NCBI taxonomy): domain Eukaryota; kingdom Viridiplantae; phylum Chlorophyta; class Chlorophyceae; order Sphaeropleales; family Scenedesmaceae; genus Coelastrella; species Coelastrella sp. M60. Next base: position 8,815 of record LWCB01005805.1, on the reverse strand, counting down.
TGCCGTTGTCCTCGATCTCGATCGTCAGCCAGCGGCGCGCATCGACGGCGGTGCGCACGGTGATGACGGGCGGACGGCCGGGGGCGGCATACTTGAGCGCGTTCGAGAGCAGGTTCTGCAGCAATTGCCCGAGTTGCAGCCGGTCGGCGCGGAGCACCACGCGCGGCCCCTCGAACTCGAGCCGCGCGCCCGTCTCGTCGACCCGCGTCGACAGGATCTGCCGCACGTCCGCCAGCGCCTGCATCAGCGGCACGTCGGTGGCGACGATGGTCTTGTTGGCGGCGCGGGAGTAGGCGAGCAGGTCGGCGACGAGGGCGCGCGCCCGCACGGCGCCGTCGCGGATCACGTCCGAGGCATAGCGCACGTCGTCCTCGCGCCCCTTCTCGAGCCCCTCGAGCATCATGTCGGAATAGAGCACGATCTTGCGCAGCGGCTCCTGCAGGTCGTGCGAGGCGATGTAGGCGAACTGCTCGAGCGATTCGTTGGCGCGGGTGAGGTCGCGCGCCTTGGCCTCGAGCTCCCGCTGCGCCCGGTTGCGCTCGGTCATGTCGACGATCACGGCGAGGATTCGGCGCTGCTCGGCCCCGGGCAGCCCGGTCCGGTGCAGCACCGCGGAGACCTCGGCTTCGAAGACCGAACCGTCGCGGCGGATGAAGTTGAGCGGCAGCCGCTCGAACCGGCCCGTGGCGAAGAACGCCGCCCAGTCGCGGCGGCGCGTGAAGACCTGCGATTCCTCGGTGAGGAACGGGAGCAGCGGCCGGTCGACCATCTCCTCGCGGCGGTAGCCCATGCCGCAGGCCCAAGCCTCGTTGGCGTCGACGATCCTGCCGTCGGTGTCCATCGACATCATCATCACCGGCATCAGCCCGAACATCGCCGAGATCAGCGATTCGTGCTCGAGGTTCAGCGCGTTGGCGCGCATCAGCTCGGCGGTGCGCTCGCGCACGCGCTCCTCGAGGTGGTCGCGGGCGGCGGCGAGCTCGGCGTTGATGCGCGCGTTCTCCTCGATCCGCGCCTCGAGCTCGGCGTTGACCCGGCGGAGCTCGCCCGGCGTCGGCAGGGCGATCGCCTGCGGCATGATCGGCCACAGCGCGTAGGCGGTCGCCGCCGAGACGATCGCCGTCGTCACCTTGACGATGCCCTGGAAGCCGTAGGCCGGATACCAGAGCGTCGCCATGCCGACGATATGGGTGAGGCCGCAGAGCACGATGAACAGCGCGAACAGGCCGAACACCCAGCTGTATTCGAGCTCGGTCTTGCGGCGCAGGAAATAGACGATCGCGACCGGGATCATGAAATAGGCGAGCGCGATCACGACGTCCGAGACGGCGTGCATCGCGAGCAGGTCCGGCTCCCAGAGCAGGCAATAGCCGTGCGGCGCATAGGCTGCCGAGCCGAACAGCCAGTTCGAGATCGAAGTCACGTCTGTCCCCTTCCCTCGCGCCCGCCGGCGGCCCGAAAAGCCCGTCCGTCGCGGTCGATCGCCGGCTCTGCGTCCGGCGCCCGCCACCTCGGCCCGTCACGAGCACGGGCAGACCCGGCGTCGCACGGGCCCGCGCGATCGGCGGCGGCGACGCATGGCGGTGCTGCAGCATAACCTGTTGTACGGCCGTGCGACACGTCCCCGCGCCACGCGGGCCGCGGCGGAGCCGGGCCCGGGCGGCTTTATCCACGATCGCGCGATCAGGACGAATGCGGATGCCGCATCGCGTCGCTGAGCGAGATGCGCCGGCTCGCCCCGTCCCAGAGCCGCTCGGTGGCCGCCGCGATCACCGCCTCGGCGAGCCCCATCATCGCCGCCATCGAGTCCCAGCGCGACGGCACGACGACGCGGCTCGCGACGAGATGGCGGGCGTGGCGGGCGATCGGCGACAGCCACTGGTCGGTGAAGAGCACGATGGTCACGCCGCGCTCGGCCGCCTGCGCGGCAAAGGCGGCGAGGTCGTCCTGGTAGCGGCGGATGTCGAAGATCACGAGCACGTCGCGCGTGCCCATGTCGAGCAGCTGGTCGCGCCAGTTCGCCGCCTGGCCGTCGACATGCGAAACCCCCGGGCGCACCACCCGGAGGTGCACGGCCATGTAGCGCGCCAGCGCGTCGGAGAAGCGGCCGCCGAGGAAATGCAGCGGCCGCCGCGGATCGGCGAACACCGCCACCACCGCCTCGAACTCCGCCGCCGGCACGTGGCGGAAGGTCTCGTCGACGTTCTCGGCCACCGCGGCGCGGAAGCGGTCGAGCGGCGTGCCGGTGTCCTCGACGGCAAAGCGCGCCTTGGCGAGCGGCGACTGGCCCTGCTTGTCGAGCTCCTCGCGCAGCGCGCGCTGGAACTCGGGATAGCCCGAGAAGCCGAGCCGGCCGACGAAGCGCAGCACCGTCGGCGCGCTGACGTTGGCCCGGCGGGCGAGCTCGGCCACCGTCTCGAGCCCGGCGACGGGATAGTTGGCGAGCAGCACGTGCGCTGCCTTGCGCTCGGTCGGCGTGAACCGGCTCATCTCGGCGCGTATGCGTTCGGCGATGGTGAGGTCGTCGGTCATCGGCTGCCCCCGCCGCGACGCCGCGGGGGCGGCGCCTTCGGACGGCACGCACTGTGACGGGATTCCCGCCCGCCGCAAAGTCCGCCGCCCACGGCGGGTTTCCGCCCGCTTCCGCCCCCGGCCGACGATCCCACCCCCTGCGCGACCGGCGGCGCCACCTGCGGCGCGGCCGCGCGGACGTCCCCCCTGCGGCAGCATGCCCCGGCGTGTAATGGTGATTACACGATTTGACAACGCGGCAGCGAGTGGTGATCCTGTTACAGAAGATGATCGTCGGACGAGTTCGGCGGCCGAACGCGCGGGGAGAGGCGGGACATGCAGGACGGGGCGGAGCCGCCATACGCGATCGACGACGCCGACGCCCCCGGCCGCTTCATCATCGTCTGCGACCACGCCTCGAACCATTTCCCCGCCCGCTGGGGTACGCTCGGCCTCGGCGCGGCCGAGCGCGAGGCGCACATCGCCTGGGATCCGGGCGCGCTGCCGGTGAGCGAGCGGCTCGCGAAGCGGCTCGGCGCGCCGCTGTTCCGCGGCACGGTCTCGCGCCTCGTGCTCGACGTCAACCGCCCCGAGGATTCGCCGACGCTGGCGCCCGAGGTGAGCGACCTCACGACCGTTCCCGGCAACCGCGGGCTCACGGCCGCCGACCGCGCGGCGCGCATCGCCGCGGTCCACACGCCCTATCACGCCGCCCTCGCGGCCCTCATCGACCGGCGCCTCGCCGCGGGCGGCCCGCCGCCGGCGCTCGTCGCCGTGCACAGCTTCACGCCCCTCTACAAGGGCGAGCGGCGTGACCTCGACGCCGGCATCCTGTTTTCCGACGACGACCGCCTCGGCGCGCCGCTGCTCGCGGCCTTGCGCGCGGAAGCCGGGCTCGACGTCAGGGCGAACGAGCCCTACAGCCCGGCCGACGGCGTCTACTACACCCTCGACCGCCACGGCACCGCCCGCGGCCTCGAGACGGTGATGATCGAGATCCGCAACGACCTGATCGCCGACGCCGAGGGCGTCGCGCGCTGGGTTGGGCGGCTGGAGAGGGGACTGGCATCTACCGGCTGACGCGGCCCATCGCCTCGGGCTACGCGAACGGCTAAGGTGACGAACGACAATGCGGCGACGGTACGGAGGGACGATCGCCGGCAGCAACCAACGAAGGACGCCATGCCCGGAAACCTCAGCCTCGCAGACCTCAAGAAACTGGTGGCCGACGGTTCCATCGACACCGTCGTCGTCGCGATGACCGACATGCAGGGCCGGCTCACCGGCAAGCGCTTCCACGCCGAGCACTTCCTCGCCTCGGCGATGGAGGAGACGCACTGCTGCAACTACCTGCTCACCGTCGACATCGACATGGAGCCGGTGCCGGGCTTCAAGGCGGCGAGCTGGGAGAAGGGCTACGGCGACTTCACCATCGTTCCCGACATGGCGACGCTCAGGAAGACGCCGTGGCTGCCGGGCACGGCGCTGGTGCTCTGCGACGTCACCGACCACCACCGCCACCCCATGCCGCACAGCCCGCGGCAGATCCTGAAGCGGCAGATCGACCGGCTCGAGGCGAAGGAGATGCGTCCCTTCATGGCCTCGGAGCTCGAGTTCTACCTCTTCGAGGAGACCTACGCCTCCGCCGCCGCCAAGGGCTGGCGCGGCCTCGCCACCGCCAACGGCTACATCGAGGACTACGGCGTGCTGCCGACCACCAAGGTCGAGGGCGTGCTGCGGGCGATGCGCAACGGCCTCCACGGCGCCGGCATCACGGTGGAGAACTCGAAGGGCGAGTGGGGCCTCGGCCAGGAGGAGCTCAACGTCAAGTACGGCGACGCGCTCACCATGGCCGACGACCACGCCGTGATGAAGACCGCGATGAAGGAGATCGCGATCGCCCAGGGCAAGGCGATCACCTTCATGGCGAAATACGCCTACGAGCACGCCGGCAACTCGAGCCACGTGCACCAGAGCCTGTGGTCGCCGAAGGGCGAGCCGCTGTTCCTCGACAGGGACGCGCCGCACGGCATGTCGCAGCTGATGCGGCAGTACATGGCCGGGCTGCTCACCCACGCCCGCGAGATCACCCTGTTCCTCGCGCCCTACATCAACTCCTACAAGCGCTTCCAGGCCGGCACCTTCGCGCCGACCAAGGCGGTGTGGAGCCACGACAACCGCACGGCCGGCTTCCGCCTCGTCGGCGAGGGCTCGAAGGCGATCCGCGTCGAATGCCGCATCGGCGGCGCCGACCTCAACCCCTACGTCGCCTTCGCGGCCATGCTCGCCGCCGGCCTCTCGGGCATCGAGCAGGGCCTCGACCTTGAGGACGCCTTCGCCGGCGACGCCTACGGCAGCACCGGCGTGCGCGAGATCCCGAAGACGCTGCGCGAGGCGATCGAGATCGCGCGCAACTCGGAGATGCTCGCGAACGCTTTCGGCGAGGAGGTCGTCGAGCACTACGTCCACGCCGCCGAATGGGAGCAGTTCGAATACGACCGCCGGGTGACCGACTGGGAGCTGAAGCGCGGGTTCGAGCGCTACTGAGGGGTCGGCGGCATGGAGCCGTGCTAGAATGGCGGCCACGCCCTGAAACGGCGGCGGCGACGGAGACGACGATGGGCCTCGCTGATCTGAAATCGTTCCTCGCGGCATCGACGACGGACCGGGTGGTGCTGTCGTTCCGCCAGGTCGCGATCCTGCTCGGCGGCAGCCTGCCGGCCGTCCTCGTCGATGCCGACGCGATCCGGGATCCCGCGCTCGCCGACGACGGCTTCGGCGCGGCGCTGCGCGAGGCCGGCTTCGCGGCCGCCGAGATCGACGGGGATCGCATCGTGCTCCAGCGCATCGGCTCGACCGGCGGAGGCGAGCTCGAGGGGGCCATCGAGACGGGGCGGCCGGACGAGCATGGCCGGCGTCGGCGTCGGCATCCCGCCTTCGGCGCCCTCAGGGGCAGGATCGCCGTCGCGCCGGACTATGACCTGACGCAGCCCGCGGCCGATCCCGACTGGCTGGCCGAGCACGATCGTGGCTGACGGACTGCTGCTCGATACCTGCGCGGCGATCTGGCTGTTGCAGGACGCGCCGCTCGCACCGCGCGCGATCACCGCCCTCGACGAGGCCGCCGACCGCGACGAGCCGGTCTTCGTCTCGACCGTCACCGCCTGGGAGTTCGGCATGCTCTGTTCGCGCGGGCGGCTGGTGGTGGACGCGCCGCCGCTGGACCTGTTCGAGATGCTGCGCGGCCTGCCCCTGGTGGAAACCAAGGAGATGTCGCCGGCGATCCTCGTCGGCTCCTGCTACCTCGAGGGCACGCCGCCGCGCGATCCCTTCGACCGCGTCATCATCGCCACGGCCCGCGAACACGGGCTGACCATCCTCACCCGCGACCGCCTGATCCTCGATTACGCGGCAACGGGACACGTCAACGCCATCGCCTGCTAACCGCCGGGGCTCCCCGAGAGAGCAAGAACCATGACCATCCACAAGATCATCTCGCCCGTCGACGGCTCGGTCTATGCCGAGCGCGCTTCCGCCACCCCGCGCGAGGTGTCGGCGGTCTTCGCCGCCGCGCGCGACGCGCAGAAGGGCTGGGCGGCGACGCCGCTCGACGAACGCATCGCCTATTGCCTGAAGGCGCTCGACGCGCTGCTCGCCATGCGCGCCGAGATCGCCGAGGAACTCACCTGGCAGATGGGGCGGCCGATCCGCTACACGCCGTTCGAGCTCAACGGCGTCGAGGTGCGCACCAAGCACATGGCGAAGATCGCCGAGGCGAGCCTCGCCCCGCTCGACAGCGGCCTCGAGAACGGCGACAGCGGCGCCCACCGCTGGATCAGCCGCGAGCCGCTCGGCACCGTCTTCGTCGTCGCGCCGTGGAACTACCCCTACCTCACCACCGTCAACTCGGTGATGCCGGCGCTGATGGCGGGCAACGTCGTCGTGCTCAAGCACTCCGACCAGACCCTGCTCGTCGCCGAGCGCTTCTCGAAGGCCTTCGAGGCCGCCGGCCTGCCCGCGGGCGTGTTCCAGCACATCGTGCTCGACCACGAGCAGACCGCCGAAGTCATCGCCGCCCGCCTCGTCGACCTCGTCGCCTTCACCGGCTCGGTCGCCGGCGGCGAGGCGATGGAGCGCGCCGCTGTCGGCAAGTTCCTCCCCATCAACCTCGAGCTCGGCGGCAAGGACCCGGCCTACGTCCGCGCCGACGCCAAGCTGCAGTTCGCGATCGAGAACATCGCCGACGGCGCCTTCTTCAACTCCGGCCAGTGCTGCTGCGGCATCGAGCGGCTCTACGTGCACGAGGCCGTCTACGACGACTTCGTCGAGGGCTTCGTGGACTTCACCAGGGGCTACGTGCTCGGCGACCCGACCGACCAGGCGACGACGCTCGGGCCGCTCGCCCGCGCCCGCCAGGCGGCCTTCGTGCGCGAGCAGATCGACGCGGCGCTCCGCGCCGGCGCCACCGCGCACCTCGACCCGAAGGCCTTCGCGGCCGACAAGCCCGGCACGCCCTATCTCGCGCCGCAGGTGCTGACCGGCGTCAACCACCAGATGTCGATCATGACCGACGAGACCTTCGGCCCGGTCGTCGGCATCATGAAGGTGAAGGACGACGAGGAGGCGATCGGCCTCATGAACGACAGCCGCTACGGCCTCACCGCCTCGCTCTGGACCGAGGACCTCGACGCCGCCACCGCGATCGGCGCCCGCGTCGAGACCGGCACCGTCTTCGCCAACCGCTGCGACTACCTCGACCCGGCCCTCACCTGGACCGGCGTCAAGGACACCGGCCGCGGCGCCGCCCTCTCCCCCCTCGGCTTCCACGCGCTGACCCGGCCGAAGAGCTGGTACATGCGCAAGGCGCCGGTGTGAGGGGGCGGGGCCGCTTACCCCTCTCCCTGTCCCTCCCCCACAAGGGGGGAGGGGACGCAAGCCGCGCCGGCGTTCGCTCCAGCAGACGTTCGATCCGGCGCAGCGCTGATTTTCAACCGAGGCCGTGCGCCGATGGTCCCCTCCCCCCTTGTGGGGGAGGGACAGGGAGAGGGGTCCGCGGCCTCTCGACCCGCACGGAGCAGGCCGAACAGACAACCGGAACCGCCCCATGACCACCCGCGCCAACTGGAACTACCCCACCGCCATCCGCTTCGGCGCCGGCCGCATCGCCGAGCTCGCCGATGCCTGCACCGCCGCCGGCATCGCGCGGCCGCTGTTCGTCACCGACCCCGGCCTCGCCGGCCTGCCGATGACGCTCGCGGCCGTCGAGAGCCTCAAGGCCGCCGGCCTCGCCACCGAGGTCTTCGCCGAGGTGAAGGGCAACCCGGTCGAGAGCAACGTCTACGCCGGCATCGAGGCGCTGAAGCTCGGCGATCACGACGGCGTCGTCGCCTTCGGCGGCGGCTCGGCGCTCGACGTCGGCAAGACCATCGCCTTCATGGCCGGGCAGACCCGGCCGATGTGGGACTTCGAGGACATCGGCGACTGGTGGACCCGCGCCGACCCGACCGGCATCGCCCCGATCGTCGCGGTGCCGACCACCGCCGGCACCGGCTCCGAGGTCGGCCGCGCCAGCGTCATCACCAACGAGGAGAGCCACACCAAGAAGGTGATCTTCCACCCGCTGATGATGCCGAAGGTGGTGATCGAGGATCCCGAGCTCTGCGCCGGCCTGCCCGCCAGCATCACCGCCTGGACCGGCATGGACGCGCTCGCCCACTGCATCGAGGCCTATTGCGCTCCGGGCTTCCACCCGATGGCCGAGGGCGTCGCCGTCGAGGGCGTGCGGCTCGTGAAGGAGTTCCTGCCGAAGGCGGTGAAGACCGGCACGGACCTCGAGGCGCGCGGCGCGATGCTGGTGGCGGCGTCCGCCGGCGCCACCGCCTTCCAGAAGGGGCTCGGCGGCATCCACGCGCTGTCGCACCCGGTCGGCGCGCTCTACGACACCCACCACGGCCTGACCAACGCCGTGTTCATGCCCTACGTCCTCGTCTTCAACCGCCCGGCGATCGAGGCGAAGATCGCCCGCCTCGCCGGCTTCCTCGGCCTCGAGCCGAGCTTCGACGCCTTCCTCGCCTGGATCCTCGACCTCCGCCGCGAGATCGGCATTCCGGAGACGCTCGCGGGCCTGAAGGTCGACGACACCAAGCTCGACACCATCGCGGCGATGGCGGTGGTTGACCCGACGGCGGGCGGCAATCCCGTGCCGCTGACGGAGGACGCCGCGAAGACGATCTTCCGGGCGGCGCTGGCGGGGACGCTCTGAAGGCGAGTCTTCTTCGCGGGCCTTACCCCTCTCCCTGTCCCT
>LWCB01005804.1:0-13948 GCA_001630525.1 Coelastrella sp. M60 | reverse complement strand
GAAGCTTTACTCATCAACTAATTGTATACTTGCAGATACGACTACAAGTTATCCAACCCGGAAACTAATTCCACCAATGCCCTGGCAGCAGCAGACGGTGAAGCAGCAGCAGAGGAAGCAGCAGCAGCGGCAGCAGAAGCGGCAGCAGCGGTAGCAGCAGGAGCAATGAAATGCAATTGTGGTGCAGCTAACTGCAAGGGGTACCTGTAGCCTTGATGATACGCCTGCTGGTGATGTGATAGTAGTCTGAAGTCACTTCATGGCATAAGGGCTATAGCAACAGCAGCAGCGGCGGCAGCAGCGTGTAGTGGCTGCTGTTAGGCACATCACAGATGCTGGGAGGATAACTCATATGAGCTTGCCCTGGTTTGTTTGCATAGGCGCTATTGTCATTTTTCTGAGAATAATTGTACCCATCAAACATAGTCAGTGTGTCGGGTTCTGTTTAACGACCCTTCATGAAAGTCATGGCTACTGCCTCGTTGTACCAACTACGAGCAGTGAAGGTGTCGGGTTATGCTGAACAACCCTTTTTTATGGCTGCTGGTGTGATGCCAAGCACGCTACACTGACAGAAGCATCAACAGATCAAGGGTAAAACAAGACATATTCTGTCATGTGATCTTGTGGAAAGCACATATACAGCATTTCAGACATACATGGTGCTGGCAGCAGAATATGTGGCGGGCATGGTTGTGACCAGCATGAACCTGCTGTGTCACCTGCATAGGCGGTGTCGAGAATGTTTCATCATTGGCATGTTTTCAAGGTGTATCAGCATTTGTTTCCTTTTGAAGCGATGAACGTCAATCAGTTCTGGGGGCAGACTTGGCCCGTTACATGTGGTGTGCAAAGCCAAACGCATATGTCTCTATCATCTGATCAACATCACAGTCTGAAGCAGCGGGACTCAAGAAAGAGTCTGTGGCACACAATGCTTGGTGTCAGCGGTGATCTAATCAAGTAGAATGATCTTAATATAATGTTGTTCACGGCAATTGCACATGTATGTTTGTGTTTCTATTGTTGTGTCAAATAGTGATGGGTTTGTTCATAAGGAACATAGCATGCACACAACAAGCAGTATCGTGTACAGCGGGTTGATGCATCAAGCAAGTAGGGCCGCCACTGTGGATACTGGGATAATTGTTTGAATAGACTTATAATTATGCACCTTGCTGCCTCTGAGCTCACCATCATTCTTTACACCTGAGCAACTCTTGCTGGTTGACTACTGATATGAGTCAACCAATGATAAGTGTTTCTGACTGATAAGTGATCCTATGTTATAATAGATATATGTATGTATGGTGTTATTATAAAGTATATATGATATTTGAAATATGTTATATATGTTATGTAACATACATGCATGTATGATGTGTGGGTCATGGTGCAGCAGTACTCTGTGGTCGTGTGTGTGATCACACATCTCCATTCATGAAGGGAGACGTGTGTCTAGCTTGGCCTCTTTACACAGTTGCCGCAGCACATGAATCACAGCTGTACATGTGAAGACATATGGTATGCTGCATGACGTGTCTGTGAGGACACCTCCCATGTAGGAATGTTCTCATCGTGAATGCAGGCCATGCGTGACTGAAGATGTCTGCATATTTTTAGGTGGGACAGCTGGCTCTTGCAGTCAGCTGATCTCGCCCTTAGCAATCACATATGCCCAGCAGCAAGGGTGTGCTTGTGCTTGTGTTCTGTGCTTCTATGCTGTTCACATCACCAAGCCAAGGGTGAGATCAGCTGTCTGCAAGAGCCAGCTGTCCCACCCTCAAACCTTTGATAGGTCCTGCCCTGTTGTTTGTGTCCGATGGCGGGTATTTGTTTGCTTTGTGTGGGTTGCTTCAAGCAGCCTGATGATGGACAAAGAGTCCGAAACGGGTAGCTGGCTCTTTATATGTAATCCCCAGTAGCAAATTAGCTCGCTAATCACTTGACCCAATTTTTACATCGATACATGCTAGCATGTATCGATGTTTTGTGAAAATGTAGTAGTATTGATGCTACAAGAAATTCAAATGATGTGCATGTAAGTACTTGCATCCATGCAGCGGTTGCATGCAGCTGTGCACCGTCAATGATTTGTGCACCTTGTTCGCAAGTGCCAGGCTAGTGAAACTTACCAGTAACTTACCAGGCTAGTGAAACTGGGGTTACTAACGTAGTACGTCCATAGGGACTTCTCGAACACCCATGCACTTGCGAACAAGTACGGTACGAAGTCTTCACTAGGAAGTTACCACCCTAAGGCGCGGTTCCTAGCCAGCTGGGACTTTACTACGCTAGTAGCTCCGGGATTTTACTAGGTGCCCTTACACCCATCAGATTCTTGCTGCTTTTGTCGCTCCAACTCATGTGAGATACTTCTGAATACAACCAACTTGTGATTGAACTGAGCCAACTTTCACTCTCATCAGCATGTACGGGTGAAAGCAGGTTGCCACAAACCATTTTGCTTGCCTAGAATTCCACCATGATCAAACAGGCAGAACTACCCATGCATTCATGATCATGCAAGCAGCCCGGACAAACGAGATACGTCTCTGTATTTGAGCAGCGTTATGTGACGAGCTTGTCGTACGGAGTGGCATGATGTCGCCCCGTCGGTGTCTGCATGATGAATGCTGCCACTACCGGGTCGGACTCGGGTCCCATGCTCCATGATGGCTACGTCATATACGGGTGATGTACTTCAAAACGGTGTTGGCATGATAAGAGTTGGCAGCGGGATTATACCAACTATCATCGATGCCATCGGTGCCGAGATGGGACTTGTACGATCCGTCGGTTGATCCCAAGCAATGGGGCTAAATGCTGCCAGCTTCGGAAATTCCGCCCCCGGGCAACCGCTGTTGAGACAAGAGCCATATGTGTGCACCTTGAAGAGGCAGGAGTAGCTTGCAAGCTTGGCAAGCTCAGCATTTTTGCTGCTTGTTGCCTTGGGGAAAGCACTGGGACTCCCCGGTACAAATACATACTGTCGGACTTGTGTATGCACTATCTATAATCAGTTGAACTTACAGCATCAGGTGCATTTCTACTACTAGGTGCATGCACTCGTCAAGGCAAGTTACTACAAACAGTTATGCTTGCCTGTATGTACACGCATCGCCCTTTGCTGTTCCATATGTAAGCTCAATGTACAAGATAGACCTGGCAAAATACCACCATAGCATGGCATGGCAAAGCTGTGGAACATTTGCTGATGCAGGTACCCTGGAAGGTACAAAGTCAAAACTTCCAAGTCGAAAGCCTTTCTAGTAGACCCGCTCCGGCCGATCGGCCCCTGAATATCTATGCCTCTCGAGACACTGGAAGACACACTCACAACAAGCATGATCAGGCAAGGTACAAATGTAGCCCGGGGTTCGTACAATGATAGGAATAATACAAACTAGGGAACTTAAAACCCGTCCTTCTCACACTGTATGATGTATGTAGTCCCCACTAGCAAGCTAGCTCGCTTAACTGTCAAGTCTGCAGTAGCGGAGGACAATTGATATCCACTTCCCGGATCCAATACCCCTAACTAGAGGCCTTATAAGCCAACACCAGCCATGAAGTGCTCGAGGACCAAACTCTGGGTTGGCTGAGCCAGACAAACAACAGAGGCACATGGCCCCCCTTGGAAACAGCCTTTTAGGCAGAACAAACGGCGACTGAATGCATTCAATAATTCATCACACCACACTGAAACGGCAGTGTTGACAACACCTGTGAAGACCACAAGTGTGGTGTGAATGATTTGCAAACATTGAACTAGATCAGGCATGTATCTCAGCAACAGTGAGTGCACTGCAGTAGTAGTAGTAGTAGACACACCCATTCCGGCCACGAGGCCCTTGGGCAAGACACCAATGTCCCCGATTATCTTGCTGGAGCTTGGCAACAATCTTGTGGCGCAACACCACCGTCGGAAACTTCCTGGGTGTTGATACAACCGAGTGGAAACAACCCCGGTACCGTAAACTGCAGTCTACCTCCTTGTTGATTCAACCACGGTAGCCGTCAACCATACGGCCGGTTTATTCAACACCTAGGAAGTTTCCGACGACATGACTGAATTAATGATGCAGGTCACATTACTGTCAATCTGGGAACCATGACTGTGAGCAAAACCTGGTATGCAGGTTACTCCATTTGGGAATAGTTGAGCTGGTGGAAATTGACACCGTGTGACATCGGAGGCATGACAGCCGGGCATAACTTGAACAAGTGGCATATATAACCCAACTTGGAAATACTTGCTGAAGACAGATAGTATGTACGCAACATGGCCAGACAAACATGTGGTTTGTGAAGGATGATAGCTCCAGAAGCCCTAGTCAAGGGGGTGTCACTAAGCCAGCTGGCCTGCAGGCTAGTAGTTGGCAGACGTAAGGATGATGATTCAGACTGTGACATGCTCAGATATGTCCACTGATTTGAAACCAACTGTTCACATGCAGCACAACAACAAGGCCCAGATTGCAACATGCAACAAGACATGTTGCACTGGCAAATTCAACATTCTCGTTCAGCCTGAGCTGTATCCTGCATACTATTCAATCGCACAGGCTGCACCACATACAATGCTTGAGCACTGAAGCTCCAGTACGATTCATAATATAGGCAGGTACATTTATAGACAGACAGGCTGTTGAATACTCCTGATCTGCCCACTGTGTACCCAAGTGAAGACATACCACAACTTCGCCTGGACGTGAAGTATACTCAGATTGAGAATGCTTGGAGTCCACTGCAGTATCATTTGACACATCTGTACACTGTGTAGTTGGTTGAACAGGCTGTACAAATTTGCTGACAGCAACAACAAACACATTGTCTGGCCTGAGCCCTCCCTTGATGAACATCAGCTGGTTCCCTGAACACAACAATGCAATCAGTGGTGAACTGGGCTGTTCAACTGACAACCTAGCAATGAAAATCTACCCAATCTTTCCTCCCTGTTTTACGTGCACTGCAACTTATCTTGCCCCAATCTTGACAATTCTTTTCATCTTTCTCATAAGCATATCGGGCATCAGGCTCATAGAAACACAGGGGTTGACCGCAGAGCTCCTTGTTCTCATTGCACTTCTCTTTGGCCATGGCGTCTGTCTGTCCATATTGCCAGCCGGCTCGGTCAGCGATGTCCGTCACCGTGATCTTGAACATACAACTGCAACGGCAGCAACAACATGTGGGGGCAATTGGACATGGCCAGAGCTATTAAGCATACTACTGAGGATGTCTGTACATGTGCGCAGATTATAAGCTGTGCTTGCATGTTGCCACAATGTAGTATGTTGGTGTGTGCAATATCAAGCAGTCAACTTTGCGTAGGTGAGACATTATATATTTTCCACCAAGGTGACATGGACTCTCTCAGGCTGCTTACACATGGGACAGCAGAGGGCAATGCATACATTCAGGCAAGCAGATTTTAGTTAATCACTTGCTTTCTTGCTTCATGGCATGCACTTAGACAGTGAATTGAATTATATAACAAACAGTCAACTGCCAGTTGACCCTCTGGGACTGATGATTTAGAAGGCCGTGGTGTTGCCAACATCATCAATCTTGACTTACGACTCAAACTGCTACTTTTTGGAGCATGCCGGTGGAGCAGAGTCTATTTGACATATACATGGCTACATTCAACGACTCATCATTGTTCAAGTAGTACTTACCGGTCACCCGCCCAGCAGTAGTATGTGTAGTCCTTCATCCCTCCACCTGGAGCTGCAGCCTGAGCTGGTGGCGATGGAGAAGTTGCCAGTGCAGGCGAGGGTGAAAGGTCTTCACGCTCCCAGCGCTTGTAGCTCTCAGGCTCGCCTGAAGTGCGGGGAAGCTGAGACAGCTTCCGGAATGTAGCCTGAAGCCCTGAAGGATCGATGAGGGTACTTGTAGTAGTACCAGCTGATGGTGTGGGATAAGAGTTGGCTGCGAGTTCCAGCTGGTGAAGGTTGCGTGCTGTGGTGGGTGTTGCTCCCAAAGCACACACCATAATGATGGCAGGGCAAGCAAGAGCCCACAGCTTCAGGTGGTTCACTCTGCAGGTCATTGAAGCCCTGCAATGCAAACAACATCATGATGATCATGAGTTCAACATCAGCACTTCCGGGCAGTTGGCCAGAGGAGCTCTTCATGAATTCAGCGAGACATGAAGCCGCTAGCAGCTGAAACAGAAGTCAAAAAAGGCACTTGGTGTTGCTGATGCACTTGCGGAGTGGCTGTCGGATCTATCCTGAGCATTGAGTATACGACCTCGTCAATTTACACAGCAGTAAACGTACTGGCCAGTAGGTTACCGTACATTTGTCCCACGAGTCGTCCCCGTTACCTTTGATCTGCACGCTTCGAGGTGGTGGAAGTCCATGTCAATGGTTCTTGTTGCAACGAAAGTAGTTGCGGCGCAGTACGAATCGCGTCTTGTATACCGGTGAGCTGCTACGTGTTTTGGCTCACGACTGAGTACCATCCGCACAGTCCATGTCTTATATGCGGTGGAAGCTAGCATGCCTATGCACTGTGTCACACGTGTGACCGATACTAATGTACTTCGATCGCTTGCGCTACGTGGCTCAACCAAGCTAGTGACGTGACTCACCTCGGAGGCGTCGTACACACTATCGGTAGAACCCCACTCCCACGCTGTGCAGTGTTGACTTGAATTAGAATTGACTCAGCTGCTGTTGTAAACAAGTCATTTGTTGCAAGCTGGTTGCCATGGGCTTCTGACAGCTGCTGTTGCGACTTGCAGCAGTCAGAACCAACAGATGTCCGATGCCACCTCCGACACGAGTCAGCTGCCATATAGAATGCTTGCAACATTAACTCGATCTTTCGCCTCAAGCTGTGTACGTGTATTCTTGACCAAAGACGTCCAAAGCTGTCGGTGCAGCCCGGCCCTATCGACAGTGCAACGGTAATGCAAGGCTTCCGCTCGCGAGCTATCGCGGACGATCGTCCGCCGCTGCGCATGCGTGTCCATACATGTGGTTGAAACAACAGACACGCAGTGCTCAGTGGCAGCACGCTGTTGTGGTGCCATCACACAGTATGGGTGACCAGCACAGCTGCAGGCCCTGAACTGAGTTGTGAATCAAGCTGTGTACATTGCCAACGGTAGCGGCTACATACATGTATATATGAACATCACCAAACGCGACCATCTTGTTTTGATTGTGCAAGTTGCCAGCGCTGGTAGGAAGCAACTGTGACACCGTGTCGGAACAATGTATACCTACACAGCTTGTGCTGGCAGAACCTACAGACAAGGGACTTACAGTACGACAGATGATATCTGTGCATACTGTGACATCAACTGCTGGTTTCCTTGCCCTGTGATGTTACAACACATGTCATAACACAAATAGCACCTTGCGCTGCGCTTCATGATTAAAATTCAGCGCCATATCAGACTGGCATGCATTACTTGACTGAGACCTAACGAACAGTTCAACCATCAGTTGCTATCTCAAGCATTGCTGAGATCAAGTTAGCAACCCAGTAGCAGCCAACTCAACTGTCAGTGTAAGTCTACCAAACTGCAGAGGTTCATGCGCACCACCAACAGCAATTGCATCACAGTCATAGACACCAGGTATTGAAGCGTGACAACTGGCACATACTGCTTGACATTGCTGCTGTTGCTGCTGCCGCCAGGGCTGCCCTCAGCACAACTCTGCTGCTATTGCTGCCGCCAGAGCTGCTGCTGCTGCTGCGGCCCCACATATAAAACGCAGCTGCTCATCTGTATAGAGCCTCCTGCCTCAAGTTGGTTGCAATCTACAACAAGAGCAGCAAGCACGATCACAGACATATGGCTATCAACAAACACATCAATATTGCCAGCAGCAGCATCCTGGTCACACAGGCTTCTGCATCAACTATGTTTATACAAATGCTTCATAAGGTGTAAGTATGTCTGCTAAGAACTGAAAGGATGCATAACATCAATCACCCAGTACCATGGATGTGGGTATCTGTGTTGATGATTGAGAAGTTGAATGATCCAGGTGGCCAGAGTTGTGTGAAACTTGCATGCATGTCTGACTGCTGAGTCAAATAGGTGAGTTATGTAGCTGAGTTGAATATACCAAACGTCATACATGTGTTTCCTACCTCTGTTTCCCATCTGTCACCATTTTCCAGCAGCTTCTGCTTGTCATACAACAGCTCCTCGCGTGTTTCAGTGCTGAACTCAAAGTTAGGACCCTCAACAATGGCATCAACAGGACAAGCCTCCTGTAACATCAACAATAGAATGAGAGCAGCAACAACACATCAATACATACGCGAAACAAACCCCTATACAGCAATCATATGTGTCATTTGCTGAGATACGTTGCACGGCATATGGCAAGCCTCCTGTAGATAGGGGGCCAGAAAGCAAACATGGCAGTAACACTTGAGTACGTACACAAGATAGACACATAAATTGCAAACATACTAGTTTGTTGCTTTGGTGCAAGCCATCTTGAATAGCACCAATGTAATAAAGTAGTATGTTTGCAGTGAGAGAAGAACATTGAGGCCTGCTATTGAGCTACTGGGTTATGCAGCATCATGAACTGATACATTGACTTCTAGTTGCCCCAGAGAGAAAGAGACACATCCCAGCAGCACTTCACCTGGCAGAAGCCGCAGTAGATGCACTTTGTCATGTCAATGTCATAACGAGTGGTACGGCGGCTGCCATCCTCACGCTCCTCAGCTTCAATGGTAATGGCCTGCATGATCAACCAAGTAAGACGGATTGATAGATAAGCACCACAATATGACACTGTGATGGTGCAAGAGATTCAAAGTTATAGCAACACACTGAGATTCTGCCACCACTTGGTGCAAGGAAATATCCGGAAGGTATATAGGTCTGTTTGGCCTTGTACTGGGTGGCGCCTAGCACCAGCACCACCACTCCTGATCCACTCAGACCCATATGTACTGATCGAAGATATCACAGCTGGTCCATCAGATCATTGTATTGTTTTCTGTCAATGATGCTGATGCTGATGTTGATTTGGTCGTTTGCTGAATTGATCTGCACGCCTCCTGCTCACCTGTGCAGGACAGACTGCCTCACACAGCTTACAAGCAATACACCTCTCTTCTCCTGTAGGGTAGCGTCTGAGAGCATGTTCACCACGGAATCTGGGGCTGATGGCGCCCTTCTCGAACGGATAATTGATCTGATGCAAACAGACAGAGAACCATCGTGTAGAGCATGGTATGGCATGAGCAGGGGGTGTTGGCTCATCCAATGGACGTTTGGAGTGTGCTTTCTGAGAAGCATGCGGAGTGTGCGTTCCTTGGAATGCAGGTGCTGTGTCTCATTGGATGCCTGCAGGTTGTCGCTCTCTGCTACGTGGTGTCAGTTTCCTTGCAACAGGCACACTGCTGCTTCTTTAAGCAACATGTGTGGTGGAGTGTATGCTGCAGACTATGCATGATGTAGCAGCCACACAAGTGCTGACATGATGCTTGGACTCCTCGCTGCCTTGTGTCTTCTCTGATGCTGAGTACGGCTTAGTTGCTTTCAATTGCTCACCGTGACTTTTGGCTCAAAGTAAGCCTTGATGGTATACGCCATTCCACGAACAATCTCTGTCACAAATAGGGCGTTGGCACTGTCATCAAGAACTGCAGAAGCAGCGGAAAGGCAGGACAGTAGGCAACACCAGTACAGACTGCTTTTTCCAGATGACGCTTGGCATAGAAGCCACCGACACATTGACTATTGATGCTTGTTATGACTTGGTATCTAGCGCCTTGCAGTGTGCTAGATGTTGAAAGGAGGCACGAGCTGCTGAAGATGTTTGTAGCTGCATAAACCATGCCATACAGGAGATCTGCAGGCACATATCAACTCATGATGCTGGAATGCCAAGTCAAGCAATCTCAAAGAACATATTAGACAGTTGTGCGCTGTGACGGTGTATGCATGCTGGTTGCTGCATGCTGTATGCCATGGTGCTCTGCTGAACGTATCTGGGTGCTTCTGTACTGCTACAACTGTGAGCATGGATGGCTGTTGGTGCAGATAGCTTGCTGCCTGCTTGCCTACGACAGCTGTCTTCAAGGCTGTTGGTGGAGACCCCATGACATGTGCGGATACTGACCTGCTGCTACGTCCTGAGGCTGTTTGCGGAATGTTGGGTCCTTCTCCAGCTTGTCTGCAGTATGTATGCAGCCATTGACTGTAATGCTTAGCGCCAAGCCACATAGAGAGTATCTAGATACGATTTGTATAAGCTGTATAGAAGTCACACTCACCACAATGCCCCACTAACACTTCAGTGCGACCAACCACTGCCACCACTGCTGTGGTGCCAACCACCTCGCCTATCTCGGTCCCTGCCAGATCTGCATCTGTGCGGATGAAAGCAGCTTGTAGCGCCTTTCGAACACTATGGTTGTATCTATCGTTGAGCGGGGCCATGGCTCTCACTGCTCCAGCCCATCCTGGGGTCGGGAGCTCCGGCAGGGGCTCGACTATGTCACTGTCTGGAAGCTCGGTGCTTGAAGTACTTAATTCTTGTGCAAGTAAAGCATCAGCACACGCTGCTGCGGAGCTCTGGCTGCAGATACTGTCAGTGCTGACTGTCGCAGAGCGAGCCTGTTGTGCCAAGGCTTCCTTCAGATGCTCGTGTAGGCGACTGGCAGCATGATTAGCTGCTTCAACACCACCATGCCCATCAAAAACGCCAAAATAACTCAACTCGGCGTCCGTCTGAACTTGAGCGTAATACGGGCCCGGCGACGATGGAGCCTGGTTTGGCTGAGGCACTGAAGCCACTGAGAATGCATCTTCAAGTAACTCCCTAGGACCTTGTACTACTTTTGCGCCATAGGGGACTGTTGGTCCTTTGGTCTTGACGCTATGCAGAGTACCACACTGGTCTGGAGAACTGTCTCCAGAGAGTACAACCATTCAGCTGTCTCACACTGCAACAGTTCAAGCCTAGCTAGGTGGAAGCATCTTTATTTCCATTATTCGCATAAGGAGAATACTTGATCCAAGTGGTGCTGGAAGCGCGTATACACACAAGCAACGCAGGCCTATTATTCACTTAAGAATATTTAACGTGAAAGCAGCGAGTAGCTCAAGCGGATACTTGTGAACAGAGAGAATAGATGTCATGACATTCTGCCATGGGAGGTGGAGCTAGGGCTTGAAGAGGGAGCTCACAGAGAATAGGCCGTTGCAACCCAGTCACCACATGATAGTCATACTATCATGGTCACACTTAAAGTGCATTGTTGCCGTATTGAGTAATCATACTGTCGTTCCCACGGCATGGAGCCCGTGGCACGGAACTAGCTTCTTCCAGGCTTGCTCCCTGCTCTGTAAAACGATGCAATATGCAATACATAATTGGTGTTTGATTTTACATCAACTTTGCAAGATACGAGCACCATGCCAGCTCCGAAATGCCAGCTGGCCAACGGGCCAGTTGCTGCACCTGCTCCACCTGCCGACGCAGCTGCGGCCAAGATGATACTTGCTTGATCACGCAGCGCTCGAGCAAAACTGCCCAAAGCCAGTACTCCTACGACTTGCTGCGGTACTCATGGCGCACAATGGTCAAGTTCTGTGTGAACTTGTCCCTGTTTTTTGGCTCCAAGTTGTTCCCCACATCATTCATCAGTTTGTCAAGGCATGCTGCTAAGTGTTGTTGCTTGTCAGTTGGCTGAGCAACGATGATCTGCTGCCGAAGCTGGAGGTAAACCTACAACCATCAGTTGAGCCAGTTGCAGCATAAGCAGCGTCAGTATGGGTGTGAAAATAGTTCACCTGCTGCTGCGGGTCTGCATACCAGCCAACTAGCAAGCAGCACAAAGCAAGCTATTTGTTTGTCAATATCTGTCACTGTGCACAGATAATGTAGAAGCCAGTGCTACAGACAAGCTGCAATGATGAGGTGGCACTGCACAAGCAGGCAGTGCAACATGAGCCTGTTCCTCACATCCCTCTGCACTACTCCTGGACTCCAGTGCATTTGGTGCGCTGGTTTCCTCTCTCTGATGTGCATGCAACGGACACACTGACACCAGCAAAAGGAGTGAAGCCCTTCTCCTCAGAAACCTACCGGTTCATTGATGAGTATGAGAGACAGCATAGGTCTACTGAGGCTCCACTGGTTGCTGTTCTCCTCAAACAGAACAATCTCAAACAGAGACTTCAGTATCTCTGGGATAAGGGCCGGCTGCTGGCGTAGGTGCTCCTGCATCTCCTGTTAAGGAAGAACCACACAGACAGACAGCAATCTTGCTGCTGTTGCAAGCAGCCAACCCACAGACTGCTGGAAGCTGCATCTGTACAAAGAAGACCTACCATGCGTCAAGGTGTGGATTCAGCCAATGGTGGAAGCAACAACAGTGGCTTCAATTCTATTGCTATATATAATCCAGAAGTCAGGAGTCACAAAGGCCATACAGGTCATGACTGCAACAGCAAGGACAGTCACTGCTTCATTGCTCAACACAGGGGTTTGTCAACAACTTCTAGCATTGAACATACAATGTAAAGCTGCAACATGAAGCACCAGACAACTCTCTCTGGCAGCTGTGGTGCTTACTGCTGAGCCTGCTGCTGCTCTGCCACTGTCTGGCTCCCGTACAACGTTCCTAAAGTAGAAGGTTGCCAGGTTGTCCACAGCACTTGCACACGAGCTGCTGATGCTGACATCAAGGCTCTTCAGACCCTGCAGCAGCACAGCAAGGCTGGTTAGATACTCAGGGCAATTTCTTCTTGTCCTGACGCATTGGCATGCAGCGGCACGGCATAGATACCCAAACAGACAGGAGATCAACCTACCCTATCATCTATGGCTTCGCTTCTATGATCTTGTCAAGCAGCAGTACACTTTGTAGTCACCATTGCCGACTGCAGCGCCCCACGTCACCCCCCTCCCAAAACATTCGGGCCCCCAGCAAGCGCGACAAACCCCCCCCCCCCCCCCCTCTCCCTCCGCATGCCCCACTGCAACCTACCTGGTCTAAGCTGTTGAGTATGAATACAAATGTTGCTGAGTCCTGTATGGCCACAGTGCCAGTATGATTGTGACAGAGGACCTCCAGCAAGCTGAAGTATGCCTTGGCCACCTTCTTGTAGCTCATGATGTCGTTCAGAGGGATGCTCAGAACCATCCTGAGGGCAACTGTCAGCGCGTCTTTCAGCGCCAAGTCGCCGTAGAGCTCAAAAACACCAAAGTTCACATAATTCCCGCTCATGGCGCGAGCTAGTGCCTGGCGAAGGTATCACAAACGCAAGTGCAGGATTTAGCACACAGGTTGGAATTGCTGCAGTGCCAAGATTGCAATAAAATTGGAATCTTCTGAACTCAAGAAGTGTTGAGTTGAACTTGATCAGCTGCCATGAGTGTGTTGCTACATTGTACCCGTATGTTTATTTTGATAGCGTATGCCACTCTGAATATTTGTAAATTATTCGTCCTGAGTCGCATGATGCAATCCGCCATGCTGCAGGCATGGGGTCCATGAATCCTGTCCTCCTTGTGTGCTATCTAAGCGCTGCGCTGATGGCATAAACCTCAACACAACTTGGTGAAAAGGGTGCAGAACAGAAACATGGCACAATGCGCGTGGCAGTCAACAAGAGCCTAGAGTCCCCACCTCCTTCACAGCTTGTTAGTTGAGAGTCTAGCGGAACCACAGACCCTATGAGACCCACCTGCAAACAGATCCAGATCCCCTTGTACTTCTCATTGTAGCTGTCTTTGGCCTGATTGACAGTAAGCACATGCTTGCCGTACGTCACCAACACCTTTGAGACCTCCCGAAACAGCAGTATGCCATTCGGACTGCTGCTGTCAAAGGTCAAGCGCTGGCTCTTGTTGAACACAAACTCACTGACAAATTTGAGCAGGGGCGTTGTGACTGATGGCTTGTCATTGAAGGCTTCTAGGCAGCACAGCACAGCCCTGCA
>LWCB01005802.1:0-20785 GCA_001630525.1 Coelastrella sp. M60 | reverse complement strand
GGTTGGTCATCATACCAGCCAGGTTGGCATGTCTCCATCCTCATCTCAAGCCGGGTTCTAGCTGGTGTCCCATGTCTGAGCACCACATATAGAACCTCGTTTGGGTTGCTGTCACCTTCTCTTTATGTTGTGACATGCTGCTATTGCCATGATATGCTCGTCTGCAGGAATCGCCTGACGGCATCCGTGATCTAGCTGCAGCATTGCAGCAAGCCCTAGCCACTGTGGCACATCAGACAACAGTTGCTCCAGCACATCTTGTACACATACAGCAGGACCTCATACGCATAGCAAATTTCATGTGCCTGTTGGCCTGGCGCTTGCACCTGCGCAACCGACGAAGCATACGGTCACAGCAGCATCAGCATGATGCTTTTCAAGACGATGAGGTTGTGGTAGTGGTGCTGGACCAAGATGTTCAGCTCCTCCAACAGCAACAGCAGCAACCACAACAAGTGCCTCCGCATGAGGGCCTGGCAGCACTTTATATAGAGCAGCATGCAGGTCAAGAACTGCAACATGAGGTTGAAAACGCACAAGCCTTGCTCAATCATGACCAGCAGCTCCAGGCAGAAGCAGTGACTTATGCCCAGCAGCCTGAGGCTCTCAACCATCACCACCAGCTACATGCAGCTGCTATGCCAAATCAACAGCAGCCGTTGGTTCCTGCAGCTCCACCAGCAGCGCCTGCGCAGCATTCTGTCGCTGTACAAACAGAAGGCTTGGGCCCCACAATGCAAGAGGTCACAGAGTTGGTAGCTGGTGTCAAAGGTCTGCTGCAACCTGACAGTGGTGCTCTTAGACCAGGGAGGGCTACTCTTGCACTGCTCCAGTATCATCTGGCTCAGCAGCTGGCGGCCTGGAACTTGCCAGTGCTTCAGCAGCCAGAGCAGCATGTCGCTGTGTAGCCTTAGTAGCTGCTTGATAACCCACACACTGGCCAGAGCTTTGTGATATGACATCCCACGACAGTGGCAATGCTTTGGGTTCAACTGTTTGGTTGAGTCAACTGTTTGGTTGAACCATGAAATGCCACCAGGTGACCCGCTAGCCCTGGCAGTTAGTTGGCAGCATCTGTACTCAGAGGCACAAAGGATCAAAACATGCCAAGCATGTCTGAACCAATGCCATAAAGTCTGTGCTCATTTATATATAAACTACCCATCAGCCATAGCAATTTTGTGAAAGTCTGTGCACATGAGCTCTTGGGGCATCCGTGACAGCATGTCTTCAGTTGCCAAATTTATTGGGTGCTGTCACAAACTGTACTACGCATCTTACTTGTCTCATGGCCAACTCGTTTACGTGAGGGGTGGCTATGTTCATCAATAGAGTTCTGCCTAAAGTCATCTGTTTGGGTGTGACTTGAGAGCTTGATGACAAGGATATACTATATTGGGCCAAACAGGCAACAAATCTGTCCAAGACGTTGTAGCATCAAGTCGCCTCTATGGTTTGCTGTTACTGTTACAGCGGTATTTTGTCATGTATCATTCTGTTTGTTGACATGTGGTGTATCTGACTTTGAAATATATGCACTAGTCATGCACAGGTCACGGTGGAAATATTGCTTTCTGCAAAGATGGTGTATACTTATCTGCGGCATATGCCAATCTGAACAAGCAATATATGATATGCCTAACACAGCTGTATATCGGCACTGAGCCGCCACCTAGAGCTGGGTCAGCAAGGCATATCTATCATGCATATGGCATCCATCCAGTGGGATTGAAAATTGGCACTTTGTATGCAAGTGTAATGCTCAGCTTTGAAGCCTTTTAGGAACTGAATACTGGACTTGCACATTCGTCATGTCAGGTGTTATAGCAGATACATGCGGCAGATCATGTCAAACCATGACAGCCGGCAAGATGCAAGTCAAAGAAGACACAGTACAACTTCGACCTTGTCTCGCTGGCGTAGCGACTACATAAGATTCAAAGCTTATCAATTGTTGCTATATTGGCCTTATGTAAAGTCCTATAAACCATGCTGGAAGAAAAAAGGCCTGGTAAACACTGCATCCAGGTACTGTAGTTGTAGAGTATACGTGATTCCGTAGCGGCAGTGTACAGGCGGTTTCAGATACACGACTGCTGAAGAAGTGTCAGAGTAGGATCTCTGGAGTGTCCTGTTCTGTATAATGTTTGGAAACGTCTGTGCAATTGCCATCGTAACCTGCTGCCTGGCTACAGCAATCAGTACTTGGCAGATCGCAGTCTGCACAGAAGTTCCTTGTATCACAGCACAGAACGTACACCATGATGCATAATATCTGTAAGCATTCGGCCCTTCGGACACCTCGTCAAATCCACCCACTACAGCAGGTCACCTGGCTACTACAGCGGCATGGAAAGGCATGCAAGGTACACCATAAGTGCACGGCAAACGTCACACATCCGCCCGGAGTGCAGTTGTTGAAATGCGAGATACTGACAAACAACCTCTGCCTACAACTTGATCAGGCAACCACCCAGCCTGATGGAAGAACACCAGCTGCTGCTAGTAACCCAGATGCAGCACATGCCAAGATTCAAGCAGATATGTTTGGCACGGTTGAAGCCGTAAAAGAGTTCTTGCAGCCATTGCCGGCAGAGATAGAGCAGGTATGTCAATGGGCAGCGCAGTGCCACAAGCATGCGCCTCGTTTATGTCATTGTATTGCTTTCTGCAATACAGGTGCCACCCCACCAGCATTGTAGTCAAAGAACAGCAATAAGCTGTCTGCAGCATACTCAGCTGCGTGTATTC
Source organism: Coelastrella sp. M60 (assembly GCA_001630525.1). Taxonomy (NCBI): domain Eukaryota; kingdom Viridiplantae; phylum Chlorophyta; class Chlorophyceae; order Sphaeropleales; family Scenedesmaceae; genus Coelastrella; species Coelastrella sp. M60. The sequence continues at coordinate 18,034 of LWCB01005802.1, read as the reverse complement.
AGCTCACAGCTGAACCCAAGGCGTTGCTAGCTACAGCATCCAAACTTCCTGCAACTGATCACTCACCCAGTTCTGTCAGCAAACCTTGGGCATCTGCATGACTGTTTCATCAGTGATCATGGCACTTACCCACACTTATTCCCAGTGTTTCATGTCCCCTACATGACCTTTTGCTGCTGTAGAGGTTGTCCGATATTGTCGCAGCATTACCTGATCTAGGGCCCCACAGCCGAGTTCTGGATGTTGGCTCAGGGACTGGTTGCCTTATACCTCACCTCCAGGCCAGGGGGGTGCAGGACATCACAGCAGTAGATCTATCAGCACGGATGCTTGAGCAGCTACAACACCGATTCCCTCCTCCTAGCACTTGTGGGAATGAACCAGGTGAGTTGACACAGCAGCAACTGACACAAGCTCTCTACAGAACCATGTTGCCAGTCACCATCTTAAAGTGCATGCACCAAACATGAGAACAGGGATGCAGCCAGTGAGCAAGCAGCTTGCAAGTATCATTTCAACACAGGTCAATGTGGTGCTGTTTGCAGCAGCTCCTCACTTTGCAGCTGTCTTGTGTTGCTGACATCAGGTGTACGGACTTGGCTGGGTGACGTCATGCAAGTGCCCAACTACATGGGATCTGCAGATGCCATCTGTATGAATGCGGTCTTTGGAAACTTCTACGATACCAAACAAGCCCTGCTGAAGGCGTCAATGCTACTGCGGCCAGGAGGACATCTCGTCATCAGTCACCCCATGGGCAGGTGAGCAGATCCCACACAAGCTTCCCGACCCTTCTTGTCCTGGCTGACCTATCTCACAACATTCAGCACAGAACGGTGCTTGCTGTTGTTGCTGTGTCAAATCATTCACAAACAACACCATAGGTGCTGCCTCTGTTGCGCAACTTATTGCTGATGGGCAGAGTGTTTCTGTTGAGCAGACCAGCAGATGTCAATGAGTCATTGCTGTAAAAGGCGTTGTCTTGGGGTGTCTGACATGCAGAGCTTGGCACACTCAGTTGCACAAGGATGCGCCAGACATGGTGCCTCATGAGTTGCCAACAGAGCAGCAGCTGCAGCAGCTAGTCAGAGACATACCTTTGCAGATAGTGCAATATCAAGACCAACAAGAGCTGTACATTGCTGTGCTTCAGGTATGAACCAATGTGGTTCTCGTACCAATCAAATGCATATGTCATTTGATTGTCTTCCATGGTCCAAACTAGATCCTTCATGCACAAATTTGCAATGCATTAACAGCGCTTCTACTGTTACTCTGCAGGACAGATACATTGCTGTGTCCCCGTTTTGGCTGTATGTCTCCTTCGTTCATTCATCCGCCAATTGGCTGTCATGTTGTACTAACAGGTGCCACCAGGTTATCAATTCCCCGGTGCTCCTGTGGTGTTAGAAAGCACAGTAGTGACAGGGTTTGGTCGTGGCAGCAGGCAGCTTGGGGTCCCAACTGCAAACATGGACCCGACAGCACTGCAGGACCAGCTCAAGCAATTACCTCAGGTGAGGGGCACAGCCTCAACAGTGTGCAAACGGAAAGGTGCAGTGATCCCATGGGCTATGCATGTTTGCTGTTTTGCTGATGTACTTATGCCATGGTAGGCGTAGGGAGGCCGCAGGCACGGGACCAGCAGCTACCATTGCCGTTGCTGTGGGTGATGGCTCTGTGAGTCTGTGTATGCCAGTGAACTTCAGCTGTGGAGTCTTGTGACATCTCTAACTCGTGTCAGTGTTTTTTTGTTGTCTAATGACCAGGGTGTGTACTTTGGCTGGGCACAGCTTGATGCTCCTGATGACTGGCCTGATGCTGACAGTGCAGTGCATAAGATGGTGATGAATGTTGGCAGGAGACCCACTGTCAATGCAGGTACGTTCAGGTTGTAGCACAGCAGCTTGCAGGCAAGAGTTGTCGCTGCAGCTGCGCACACCTCTGTATTAAGTCAGGGCTCAGTGTTACACTACTGCCTGCTGTACAGAAGCACTCTACTAGAGCCTGGCAGGCAGTGTCAAGCAGCTAGTTGAATTGTACATATGGTAGCATTGCCAAGTAGCACAGCAGCCCTTCCATTTGGCTGGTCCGCATGCACTGTTGTTGAAAAGTGTGTTCAGTGCATTGTGTTGTTATATGTCACGTGGAAAGTAGATTGTTATTGCACCGTGAGGAGAAACAGCTGTGGGTGGTAGGGTCAATTCCACAAACAACAAAGGTGTCTTGTTATGCTGACATGCAGGTGATGAGGCTCCTACAGTAGAAGCACACATACTGCACAAGTACAGCCAGGAGGAGTTTTACGGCTCAACACTGCGTGTAGTGATCACTGGGTTCATTCGGCCAGAGATAAAATTCGCTGGGCTGCAGCAGTTGCTGGCGAGAATCAAAGCTGACATTGGTGTAGCCAAATCACACCTGGATGAACCAGCAGCGGCGACATTCAGAACTCATGGTATCTTCAAGCAGTAGACAATATATTGTACACAGTATGCACACTGCTGTTGAAAGCTGATTACTTTCACAACAGCAATGCACTCGTTTATTTTGTCATGACTGTTAGGTGAGTAGTTGACTTTTGAAGTCGGGTGCATGGTGTGTAGAGGCAGGTAACTGACCACTCTGTTCTGCTTGCCTGAGTGTATGCACTGCCCTTTGCTGCCCCATGTGTAAGCAGCCTGAGACTCCATGTCGTCCCGTCAAAACATATATTGTATCTCACGATGGTGGAAGCCTGGTAGAGCGTTATCATAAAGCAAGGTTTGATTCGATTTGCTGTGATAATCAATCAGCTGGCTGCAGCACTGGCTGCATTCACCACTCCGAATTGATTCCAACAACATGCATCGTGCATCACTGAGGCCCGCCTTGGGGCTCAACTGATCATTGCGTCGAGGATCACTTCATCATTGATTCAGAGTCTGAATGAAGAGTGCGAGGACTGCCTCTGCGTTATGTTCTACTGCTCTTGATGAGCAATAATCAATCAAAAATCAATGCCTCATGTGTCCATGTCACACAGGAGCAGCCTGCAACTATCGTCATCAACCCCTGCAACAGTGATGGGTTTGTGAAACTCATCCGACCCCTCTCATTTCCTGCCACAACAAAGCAAGCAACTGTGTCACATATGAGATATAAGAAAGCAATTATGTAGTAGGTCCGCTGCAAGTCAGCTTGCTGCCCTGCAATCCACAATGCAACACAGCTTTTGGCCTGCATTGTGCTGTAATACTGTGTCATCTCATTGTTTGCTCAGAAATGCCAACTGACATTGGTCATGTTGACCTACTGACAACCGACAGACTGCTCTGGTGCAGCTTGTCCTGTTGCATCACACCATACTGGCCACATACTCATCCTCTAGGCCGTTGTCCTGCATTTGAAGGTTCAGCAAACACGAAAAACAGCGCAGTGCTTGTAATTATAACTGCAATGAAGGCAAGCACACATTGGGCGTCTGCACAAACGTTACAGCTGCACCAATGCAACAGTTGATCTTTTGACCAAAGATTGGGGCCAAACATCACACAAAATCTGCCATATCTTATGTATGACGCATATGTTGCCTCAGCAGCATATGCATGCTCCATCCTGCTGTTGTACATTAGATCCTGCTCTTCACTCCATATCAAACCATTATCTGCTTGCAGCTTCAGCTGCTCAACCCACCTGACGCCTTCCATTACCACCAGCTACACCTCCCAACAGCACTTGCTGCTGCTGCTGCTGCTGTTGGGGACCTCCGTGTGTGGGGGCTGCTGTGCCTCCGGCAGCCGTTGCTGTGAGTTCAATCCTCGGTCCATTGTGCTGCTGCTGCTGCTGCCCATGGATTCTAGACTGCTGTGCTCTGAGAGCCACCTGAGCTTCATCATCATCGTCATCCACATCATCCACACCCTCTTCATACCGCATGTCAAAATGATCCATGTACGCCACTATAGCTGTCATCACTAACGATGAAATCATTAGCGCAGTGACACCTATACTCCACATAATCTGACAAACACAACAGCAGTCCCACACATGAGCATATCTGTCAGTCCATGCATGTCCACTGCAACATGCCTTCCAACCTTTTTGTGAGCTTATAAACAGGGCTTTTGCAGTGCAGCAGCAGACCATCATCATGGTCAGACTGCCAGCACCATGACATGTTTGTGCTGTAGCATCACCTTTCAGTTCAACATACACTAGGGGTACAATCTTTTTCTTTCTAGCAAGTGTTAGCGCAGTAGGTGCTGCAGCCTCACTCACAAGTGGTATGAACAGGTAAAACAACCTGAGTCCTATACTGAAGGCCATCCCTGCATGTATGGTCACTCTCTTGGCCTCAGACACCCTGAGTGTTCCGGGGTTGAACCTGCTGGTGCATGCACGGATGTAGAAGCCAGTATGGACATACAGGCGCACAGACTGCAGAAGCAGTAGCAGCAGGGTAGCAAAAGAAAATACATTGTTTGCACGAGTTTTTGTAACTGCCGACAGTTGATGTGGTGCTACTGCAATGATACTCTGGTCTCTATGTACAGCTTGATGTCAACAAAGCTGCTATGATGTGTAAGGCATAACTCGCGATGTGCAACCTCAACTGATCACTGCTGCAACTGTAATCATCATCACCACAGCTCACCTGAGCAAAACAAACAAAGGAGAGGTACAAAGATCCCAGTGCCAAAGCAATTATGACAGTTGGTGGCACAAGTGGTGGGCCATAGAGGTGGTGCATGATGGGATCATTCTCAGCCAAGATCCTGATTCGTTGAATTTTGGCGTCATCAAATATGATGGTCAGACCGGCTGTCGCAAGAGCAACTGAAATGGTGGCCAGATATGTGCATGCTGTCATCGCATTGCGGGCCTGCTGCACTCCCAAGATTGCATCTTTCTCATCTGTAGCACAGGCCTCAGCCCATAGGGACCTGCAGCAGTCCCATCACCAGTTTGCAGAAGCAGCAACAGTATGCCGTCAAGCTCAAGGTAAACCCTAACAAAGTGCTGGGCTGAAGAAGCTAGCACATGTAATCACTTGCAGGAAGACGCTGAACTCTGGACGTGATCAGCTGCACCGAGAGAGGTGCATGCCACCTTGACAACAGGTGCACGCACCTTGCTAACTTGCCAGCTTGGAAGAAGTCGCGATACTTGGCTTCGACCTGCAGTTCTAAAGAAAGTATAGCATATCCAGGTTTCGCCAGCAACACACTGCCTGGTATTCACAGCTGCTGCCATACCAGGTTGCTTCAAGCATGTCTGGGGATGCTTGCCTTGTAACCCTTCCCTCTGAAACCAAACAGCCACACATGATATCCCACAAACAGTCCCAGTGAGGCTATAATGATCCCTGCTTCTGTGCCCTCACGCGCACTAGTCATGAACGAGGCTGCAATCTGATTGACAGGAAATCTCGGCGGTTGTTCAATTTACAGTGAAGAGTACACTAGTTTTACAACATCATCATGCTGTCGATGTGTAGGTGGTGTAGTTGACTGGTATACGCGCTCAAGACAAGCCTCCAAGAGGTGACCTGTGCTTGCAAAACTCGTCAGCGTCCTTCCAGCATTGAACTAAGACAAGAACATCGAGGGTCAAACAAGAATACTTGTTTCTATGTGTTACAGTCTTGACTCCTGTGCAGCAGACTGCATTGACGCTGACAAAGGCTTATCTGGAACCCCCCAGTGACCAGGTGACATGTCAGCCGGCAACTGCTGTGGTGACCCCTTGTATTCGTCGTGCTGGTGCACAGTTGACACATAAGATCCCTCCAATTCACTAAACGCGTTGCTATTCATGGTAGAGGTCACCTGCTGTTGTACACGAAAGTGTAACAGCAGCTTGTAACAGCCTGTTGGTGTGCATGGCCCTCTACTTGTCCCGGACACGGTGTGCAGCAGCTCAGAGCAGCAAACACAAATTTAGATCCGTCCTAGAGAACATCGTGCCTGTCTTCACATAATCTATATTGACTTTGCTGCTGGATGTTGTTCGTGTGCAATAGCTGGGACCAGTTCAGATTGACAACAATCATTGAGTCAGTTGATACTGGAGATGAATCTGCCCTGCAGATCTGTCGAGAGACTTTTTCTTCCCTTTCAGACAGCCACTGCTGCAAAATAAAATGATACGTACCATTTTTTGTACACGTGGCAATGACTGTAAGACAACTAGTTCGACTGATTGATCAGTGATATGGGCAACAATTCTCCTTTCTTTCTTCAATTTGCGCAAAGTGTTTTCACAGTCTTGCAAGGATCTGCCTGCCTGCCTGTTCAGCTAACACCACAATGCTGAAGCCCTGAAGCTTAGGCAAGTTGCCTATTCACCCACCACCTGATGTCAAACATTTGGCCATGCAACATCCATCCTTATGAAAGACTCAGCCATGCAACATACAAGATGCCGATAATAGCTGCACAATATGGACCATCCTTACCACAGCTACAACTTGCCCTGGGGCCACCACCCAGAGCCGCATCATCAAGAGCCAAGTTGCACGTTTGAGTCTAAATCCTAACATATCTTGACTACAGATCCAACAAATCACTGTTGCCAGGTGTGCACAATACCCATTCTGAACCAGCAAAAGCTGATTGAATTCGATGAATGACCAAAGCAAACATATCCAACAACACAGCAGCCAGCTCATGCTCAATCCAACTAGAACCATTGAACCAGCCTGGATATTCCACAACAGTTGCTTGGGGCTCACACAGCCACCCACGCCACTGACCAGTGTGAACCTACTTGCAGCAAACAAGGGTAAGCAAGAACCGCTGAACAAACAGAACACAGCTCACAGGCCACAGCGCTATGCCGACCCTGACAGATGTAGATGGACACATGCATGCCTAAGCAACACAAGGCAGTACACTGTGGCACATTGATTCATCACAACAACAGTACAAGGGACCTGTTGTCGTGGAGAGATATAAAGAAGAATGAGTATCACACAGGAGAAGTGTCCTGCTGGGCATACTAGACCATGCTAGCAACATTTCTTGCCTGCCAGTAACCTCCTGCACACAGTAGACCATTACATTACACAGATGAATGTAATACATTGTGTCTAGTGCCAACAAGCTCATGGCTACATACCATCTACATAGTTGAAGCATCTGGCAGTCCTCAACTAGACACATACAGCATTTGCACACCACAAGAAGCACAACAGTTGCCAGTGACAGAGTGGTCCTTGGCATGGCTGCAACTATTCTGCTGCTGATGTTGACTTTGCCAGCTGTGTCAGGCCTTGGAGACCCACTTCCATGCTCTGCATCAATGAGCATGACAAGTGGTTCACCCCATTGGAACACATATCAGCAACAGCACTCAACAAGCGATGGTGCAAGTAGGGCTGTGATGCCATAATGCTACAACCAGCAGCTGCTAGTCAACATAGACACCTGGCAGCTACACCCAGGATGCAAAGTGACACACATGTGTGCGCACAACAGACGAAGCACTACAACAAGTGAATCCTTTCCGTGCTGTGCTGGAGGACTGCTGTGCTGATACAGATGGGTAGCCTCCCTGACCACATGATCACCCTTCCAAATTCACCAAACATTGCCATGGCCAAAGCAAGGCATGAGGAACCACTGTCCTCTTGACCTATGGACGCTTTGACACTAAGAGGAGGTCTATACAGACTGCGCAAGAACCACATAGACCTGCTGTTGCAACACGTCAGCATAGCATGCTCGCTGTGGTTATGAAGATACCACATACGAAGCATTTCCTCTCAAAGGCTGCAGCAGTGCAAACAGACAGTCAGAAACACAGCAACATGCGGGGGACCTTGGGGGCTCCGTGACATCATTGCACCTTGGAAGTAACATATGGTGACCAAGAAAGCGATATGTAGAACAGGATCAAGGTTCACCACCCAAGCGTGCTGACTTGTTGCCAAGCACACAGCATTATACCTTGGCAATGTACACCGCACCAACACCAGATTGATCTCAACAAGCCCCGACACCTGAACATCAATCAGCACCACTCATCCACCACGCAACAGAAGTTTATCATGCAGACCTATAAGCATCAGTCTTGCTGATGGAACACAAGGTGCTGAAGCAGAGGTCAGCTCCAATGATGAAGCACTACAGTTTTCTGCTTCTGATTTACGACCATCGTTGGGCACTCCCATGTTTAAAACAACAATAACATCGCTCCACCCCTACAATGCAGGTGCGCAAAACAATACTGCTGTACAGAATAAGCTTCCTTCAACTCCCAAGCTTCGCAGCAAACATCGTCCACATGGAAAACAACTCCCTTGGGCTGTCGGCAGCAAGGTGAACAATCCACCAGGCAATGGCAGCGTTGGTGGTTCTGTAGGCATCGCTGGGGCTGATGTCCAGTAAAATCGTCAACATACACAAAGAAGGATGGGCTCAACACACAAGTCGCAACACCATACAACATCAACTATTGCAGTTGGACTTCCAGCACTTCCTTGCTTTGTCAGAGAAAGGCAATGGAGGTTTTGTTTGCAATGTGTTCTGCAGCAGGAAACAAGGGCCTCCACTTGACAGCAGATCATGCTAAACACCTCTTGAAATCATCAATACACTAGGGAGAGTGCTGCATAACCCGTACCAGCTTGTGACAATTTACTGTACTACACAGGCTGGTAAGTGGGCTAATGCGATCTGCAGCCATGTTCAACTGCAGAGCACCCCATATAGAAACAACAAGTCTCATTTACAGCATGGTGGCCTTGCCTGTGTTCATTGCACACTTGCTGGTGCTCCGACAATGACCAGGTTGTGGTGATCAGCCCCTGGGAACCCCATCCTATAGCTGGCCAAGCCTAGCAAGCTTTGTGGAGCTGAAAGGTTTGCAGTTTGTAGAGCAGCACATAAGCTATCTGTAGCCCGGCTGCTGGGGTTGTTCCAACATTCCCCCCTGCAGTCGTCCATAGCAAGATCAGCATCTAGACCCAATGGCAGCTGCCATACATCGGATTTGGATGTTATAGGCTGCGATTGGGAGTCTTGCACTGCAGCAGATTGATGCAGACCTTGCTGCCATAAACTGTGTTGCTGCTGCTGCTGCTCTGGTGTGGCCGAAAGGCTAGTCAGGAGGCGGCAGCTGGCAGCAGGGGGCTGCAAGTTGCTGTGCTGGCTGCCATCCCAGGAATACCGCTGCAAAGAGCACCCAGCAAAGGGACTTGGCTGTGCTGCTGCAAGGGTGGACCTTGACGTCTGGGAGCTGGGAGGTTCTGATTTTTCCTCAAAGATACTCGCAAAGGGAGCACTGATTTGCTTCTGCGACTGGCAAACTCTTTTGGCCAGCAACAGGGCCGACTTGCTGAACGCGGAGTCCTTCACGAGATCTTGTATGCAGTTGAACGACTGACTCTTGCTGTAGTAAAACTGACTGAGGCTCCTGCGTTTGAGTGGCTGGCGCCTGAGCGGCGGATGCTCCACTGATTCGTTGCAACCAGAGCAGACGCCCGAAGTGGAGACCATCACCTATCTATCAGGAACAGCTGATCAATCACAAGACGGGCACACGTGCCAGTCTGCCAGCAATACCATAACAAACTGACCTGCGGCAAACAGGCAGTACATTTCAATACAATGAAGGACATGTTGTGCGCTTCGGTGGTGCTTCGCGCCACGTTGCCTGCCCTAGGCGTGTGGTGAGTCGGTGCTGAGGTGTACAACAATATCCCGTGCAGACGATTGGCACGTCAGATGATTACAATAGTCATGACAAGTTTCACATTCATAATGCAGGCGGGGAACGCGGCTGCTTGGGAGCATGCTGAGAGCCTGTATCTGAGAAGTTCGCAGCAGCTTGACTCGAGCAAACACCCGTCAGCAACCATGCGAGACAATAAACACTTACTAGTGGTACGTCTTGATCCTAATGTGGATTCTTTTGGGTAGGGTACGACCACTGGGAGCAGTTCTCACAGGAAGTTTTCTTTCTGAGCTTCGGTCAATCGGAAGTGGTGCAGATACTTGCTTAGCTGCATTCACACAACGACTCTAATCTCAGGCTGGTGCTATATGTATTCACGTTGTGGCCGTCTGCAGACGAGGACGCTGACTTGTCCGGGCGTGGGAGTCCCTATGACCCGCTCCGTGTTTGCATGGCCAAATTGTCTCCAATGAACGTATTGTAGTATAATTCAAATTTTGTGATGTTTGATCAACGCTTTCAAGCAGGGGCTGTGCAATTCACACGAACGTCATGCTAGGGCAATAGTGCGCGTGCCAAAGCACACTTGAAGGTGTAGCCGAGGTACCATAGTGACAATATGCCAGTGGAGATCAGTGCGAATGCGCAACTAGACCGTGGGCAGCTCATAGATGAACTTGTTTGCATCTGCTGCAACCCTGCAAAACTCTCTGAGCTCGAGCAGCATGACGTGCGCAGCAGGCTAGCTGGCTATGCTGCGAGGTTAGCAGAAAGTGAAATCTCAACTGGTTCTACTGGAGATCCTGATGCAGTATTTCTTGGTATCAGGCAACGACTGTTGCAGCAGCACAGACAGGACGATGCTGCAAGGTGGGCAAGCTGCATGATGCCACATTCAACAGGCTCTACAATTGTGTTGTATGCTATGTGAAGCCGTATGTGGGCGCAGGTTTGCTGAGCTATATCAGCAGCTGACCATGTATGGTGGTGCAAGTCGCAAAGGCAGGTTTGCCTTGCTAAGTCTGCTGCAGCAGCTGACCGACCAAGGTGCTATTGCAACGGCCAGTGGCATACTCAATTACAAACCATTACAGCTGAGCAAGGTAGGGACGCTTGCCGCTGCGAGTGCTGCTTTTGTTGGCCAGAGGATAGCAGTGACTGCAACTTGGCACCAACATGCCAAAACTCATGTCATAGTATGCAGCTACAAGGTGATGGCAAGCCATCTTTGTGTTACTTTGCTGATGCAGGCATTACCATCCAGGAGTGCATTTGATATGAATAGCGTGAGTGATCAGCACAGCATGAGTAAGGTAACCAGGGGCAGTGTGTCGGTACTCCTGACAGCCATAATCAGGCCATGGTCAGTGGTCAAGAACAAACATCATAGGCATGAGAAGTGATAACAATCAAGCTGCAGTACTGGATGATGAGGGGACTCGCTGCAAACATGCACAGTGATGCACAACTCAAATGGCAGTATGGCACATTTGAGTAATGAATGCTTATTCAGGCAGAGCATTACAACAGTGTTCTCTTCATCTGCCATGGCAGGAGTCACAGTGCTTGCTCAGCATGACAGCTCACATTCGGTGACCTGGTCAGTACACGGGGTAGGTACGTGACATGTGTTTGTTCCTTTGCAACACAGACTCAGCGCTTGAGAGCAACCCAACAAGGGGGCATTGCAGCGGTCGCACATCAGCAACCTACTGCCGCTGGTGGTGCAGATCCAGCAATGGTGAGCTGCCAATGCCTTCATTAATTACAGCACGACAAAGCCTGCCTTGCCACCCACATCAGGCATTCATAGTAGCCCCAAATTCTGCAGCTGCTGCTCTTTGCCCTTGATGTTGCAGCAATGGTGTGTGGCACACAACTATTTGCAGCAGCAGCAGCACTCCAGGCTAAGCATAGCATGCTAGTATACATGCAGTAGGCATGAACTTCAAGTAGCAGCCGCTGCCGACTGTGACCTCATGTGACCTCATGTTGTGGCTGCCCCTGCAGGTCAAGCAGTGTGAACTTGTGAAGGACATCCTGCGTGTTGTGCAGGGCCTCACAGGCCATTACTGCAGCTTCAATACAGCATCTGTGATGGGTAACCCAGCCGCAACTGGTCCAGCAATTCTTACCGCCGCACCTGAGATGCTGAAGCTGCCAGTGGGTTACCGAACCTTGATGCATGAGCTCGGGGAGTTGGGGTTCATGTACCGGTGAGCACATGCTCTGCAGCACCGCCTCACCAAGTGAATCAAAGATTGCTGACTGCATGGGCTGCTTATGGAGTGACTGGAATGGGTGTCCTGCAGCCCTTGCATGCCAGCTCTGATATATCAGGAAGCATGGTGCAAGTATATTGTGCTGGTGTGACTGCAGGCGGGTGCTAGCAGCTATTTATGCTGGCCGCAGCCCTCATGCTGGTTCTGTCCGCCAGGCTTTGTGTGCAGCATTGTCGGAAGAGATAACGGACTTCTACAGACTCATGGCAGTGCTGGAGGCACAACTGGCAGTACCACAGCCTCTGCCAGGTAGTATATCCATGTCAAGTTGCCACTGTTGTTTACAGGAGCAACACTGCACAGATATGCAACAGAAAAGGGTGATATCAGGGCATTGCGCAACTCAACAGAGCCGCCACTCAAACATGTCATACCAGCACTGAATGCATGTTCGGCACCTATCTTAGTGGCTCTGGCAGCCTTCCTCTGTCTTGCAGGGGGCACTACAGTAGATGATGCTGGGCCTTACCTATCTTTGCGGCGCCTACAGTTATGGCTTGCGGAGCCTATGCGCCGCATGCGCTTGTTGGCAAACCTTGTCGATGGCTGTTCTGGCAGAGTAGGGGGTGATCTAGCAGGCAGGGTCTGGGCAGCAAGCAAAGTTGGTGACCCAATGGCAAGCAGTCACGCTACAAGAATACTTCACCAGGTGGGTGCCAAGGAACCAGTGATGTATGTTGCAGCAGGTGGTCTTGCAGGACTAAGACTCCAGACATGTACTGTGTGCCATCTAGCTGGCATCAGCAGCGATGAGCCTCAGAGCTACAGCCTGAATGCTCAGCACAAAGCCTGTGAACCGCCTGTTGCCAGAATGAGTGCTAATGCAGAGTCATTGTTCTTTGAACACTGCAGATATGCGTACCCCTCTTTGACATGATACGTCGCTGGGTCTTTGAGGGAGTGCTTGAGGATACAGCCTGTGAGTTCTTTGTGGTACCCAGCAGCACAAGCAGCGGCAGCAGGGATGTTTGGCGTCATGCTCACCGGTTGGAGCCTGCTAAGTTGCCTCCATTCATCAGTGCAGAACTGGCTGCTACCATCCTGAGGGCTGGGAAGAGCATCAACTTCTTGAGGGATGCATGCGGCGATGCTCATTGGGTGCAGGAGTGGGCACCTGGGGCATCTGAGGCAGCAGCAGAGCTTGGCTATGGTCAGGTAAGGAGACTCCAGTGCATTCACAGCTCTGGGAATTGTTCCCAACTGGCTCATTAACGGAAGTCCTATTGGTCTCTGTCTGTGCACAGATGTGGTGTGCTGTAAGCCACGGTTGGCAGGTCCACCCATGAGCCTGCGTGATGCATGGCTACTCAATCTGTGTCTCTGTTTGATCTGCTGTCCCAGTTGGCAGTCCTGGAGCGTGTTGTGAGCTCAGCTGGGCGGCGTGTTGATGCCCGGCTCATGGCAGTGCTGCGCAGTAGTGGGGAGTTAGAGAAGCACTGTCAAGCCATCAGGAGGTACCTCCTTCTAGGACAGGTAGGCAGGCGCAACCCTGCAATGAGATGTGCAGAGCATATTAGTTTCTAAGACTGTATTTGGAACCTCCCTGGATGCAAGGATACATGTGGCATGCAAAGTAGACTTTGAGCTCTTGTACAGAGCATGTTTACACATGATGTGCGATCACACATCACATGGTGCTGTTGCGATATTTGCAATACGCAGGGTGACTTTGTTGTGGCATTGCTGGACTGTATTGGCTTGGAGCTCAATAAGCCAGCCAAGGACGTTACTGAGGTAACTCTCAACCACCTGCTGCGCACAGCACTACTGGCCAGCGCAGGGGGAGCCCAAGAGGAGGGTGGGGTGCAGGAGAGGCTCAAGGCATGCAGCAGAACTCCAGCAGGTCAGCAGCTACTGAAAAGGCATAAGGTTTACTTCAGCACCACGCCAAGCAACACTAAGAGAACACTCAGTAGGTGCAGACACAAGTGTACCCCTTATGTGCACCGTTAGTGTGCTAAACACAACCTATGTGAGGTGCCAACTGAACCTATGCTCAAGCTGCAGTATGCTCACATATTGCTGCATGGTGGTTGCTTTTGTGTTTGCTGACAATTATTCGCAGGTGAGGGAGAAACCGGCTGGGATGTGTTTTCCCTGAAGTATGAGCTGGGGCCTCCCTTGAACAGCATCTTCACAGCAGCAGCACAAAGCAGCTACAGCAGGCTCAGCAGGCAGCTCTGGTCCATCAGAAGAACAGAGAGAAGCCTGGGCTTGGCGTGGAAGCTCCTCAAGGTTCGTGGCAGTTGTATCTACTGGTTGTACATGATATGAACCTGGTATAGCTGCACACTGATAGGGCAGGCAACCATAAGGACTCTGTCCACCTGAATGTTGTCTAGACCATCAGCAACACCTCTGCAACTCATACATCTTTGGTGTCTTAACTTGCAGAAGCACGCTGTTTGGCTGCAATGCAAATTGAAGCATGCAGACCACTCACAGTGCAGACGCTTTCCATGCCTGGGTTGATCATGGTGTTGATCAGACTGCAAACATTCACAACACCCACTGGGTACATATTTGTGGTCTACCACAGCACCCACCTTGACACTGCTTGTGGTCTTGTTCTAGGTTGAGATAGAACGTGGTCTCCCTCGGTTCAACAGCGACCCCTGCCGCAAGCGTGTTGATGATCTTCTGCGCTCCTGCCTCCAGTTGAGGGCAGAGATGGCTCACTTCAACCTCAACTTGCAGTACTACATAAACCTGGAGGTCATTGAATGTAAGCATGCACTTTCTTCTTGCATATGCTATCATGATATGATTGTGAGAGATAAACATGCTCTGGCATATCTGCATGCTCCTCAGCTCTCCTGCAAGTTGCCACTGTCCAAAGTGCAAGTCTAGCACCTTGTGCACAAGTTGTGTTTCTGTTGGCTTGTGGTGAATATTGCGTGACAAGGGTCTATCTTGCTTTGCTGCCATTCTGTTATCTTCAGGTGCCTGGTCAGAGTTTATGACAGCTTCTGCAGCAGCCCCGGACCTTGACTGCCTGATTGCTGCTCATGAGAAGTTCCTTGATGTTGTGTTGGCACGCGCCTTACTTGGAGGAGGCACGGCTGAGAAGCTGAAGCAGACACTGACGCGACTATTGAACACATGCATGGGGCTGTTGCCACTGGTACAGAGGTTCAATGAGAAGGTAAAGGAAACACTGAGCACAGAGGCAGCTGATATTCCACAACGGTTGTTCTGCTGCAAATGTGTCTAGTAACAGGGTCAGGTCAAGCAGCTTTATGCATCTGCATGTTTGTGATGTAAAGTGTACTTTACTAAAGTGGCAATTCAAGTATGTTCATGCAACAGCCCTGCCAGCATCAGCATCAGCGGACGCCACAGGCTGCGACTTGCAAGTGGCAACCTCATGACAGGGAACATAACACGGATCAGAAACCTGTTGTACACCATGCAGCACAGCATCCCTTGGCTTTAGTCATCCTGACACTACTGGGTACAATAGTAGCCATGTGGCAGCCAGCTGGCATCCATCTGTTGACTGCTGTTGTTGCTGCAGGTTCAAGCTGGCCTGCTTGCACTTGAGCGGCGTGCCATCACTGCTGCTGCCAACACTGCAGCTGGCCGCTGGGGCAGCACCTCCACCAGCAGTGAACCCACTGTGTCTGATGAGGAGCTGCAGGATCTGGAGAACACACTCAGTATCTTGGCTGATAAATTCAGGCAGGAGCTGAAACTGTTCCTGGAGGGACTGCCAATTGCAGCCAATGAGGTGGGCCACCACTAGAGCATGCACCCGTGAGAGTTGGAGGCAAGCTCTGGTTTCTTCATACCCTTTCAGCATTTATACCAATCTTTGGGTCTGCTTGCAAACCTCCACTGAAATAGCCTGCTTATAGCTTATTTCCTGGCAAAATTTGAGAAAGGGTTGCACACATCTATGCAAGATGAACGGCAGAGCGTTAAGCATGCCTCTCATTGCCTGCACGTCATAGTTCGTGCAGTAACCTGCTCAATAGCTCTCAGTTCATGGCATGCAGAGGTTCCTGGCACAACGCTTTTCCTGGTCGACCTACTTCATTACTGCTGAGTATACTGCACACTGCTGTTGATCCTGGCAGGTGAACGCTGAAGTCCGTTTTCTAATCGCCCGCCTCAACTTTAGCAACTTCTATGCACGTGGGGCAGCTTTATCTAGTTGAACAGTTCGCACCAGCCATGCCATGGTGAGGTGGCCAAATGACCAGAGAGCAGTGTAGTACTGCTGGGTCAGCAACTATTTGCAGTTGATAGTGCAATCAACTGAAGCTACAAGGCCCAGCGCTGACACATTGTATGCGAGTGTTGGGTCGCCAGCCTGGGGATCCAAGTTGGACCACCGTGCAGCAATGCTTGCAACCGGGTGTGCATTTGGTGTGGCAGCAGCAATCATACTCGCAAAGCAATGACGCAACCGTTGTTGTTGGTGATGGGCTTGTCATATGGGAGGTGTAGTTTAGGCGCCAGGATGGGGCCAGCTGGGCAGATGTTGCTGCCCCAGAACGCTGTTGTAAAAGAGAGGGACACCTGCCTCGCGCAGCAACTGTGCCACAGTGTAACAAGTTCGAGTTTGAAAGTTTGAAAGTAACAAGTTCACCGTCATGATGTACGGTACATTGCAGCATCATGGAGCGCAAAGTGACCTCTTGAGATGTGAGAACTAACTGTGACAGAAAGTGTGTCACATCTGCATACAACGCCTCTTACCAAGAACAAAGAACAAAGCTGCAATAGCATGGGCCCAATAGCATAGCCCGGGCGAGGTACCATCAATATTGAATTGAGCTGCAAGCATACTTGGTGACCAAAAGCTAGTTGGTCAGTAAACGCCCACTACGTCAAGTTGCAAGCTGCCGACCATCTGTGCAGCCCTGTGCATTTCTGTCATGGACAAAGGAGTGAACCGAGCAATAAGCTTGTATCTCCAGTGCGTACCCACACGACTGGCACATTGCCGATGAAGTAAAGCAGCAAACCCAGACTAAATTATACGAGCACACTGTCTGACAGTGTGATGATTACTTCTGGGAAGGGTGCATACTATGTATACAAAACGACATACTAAGGGAAAGACAGAAGAGCAGCAAGCACACATGTCTGTACAGACAAGAGACAAATACACTGCCGGCGTGACATATGACAGCAACTTGCTGTTGCAGGGGCGCCACCTGTGAACCTGTGTATGCTGCGACAGTCAATCAACCACCTCTTGCCAGTGACCCCCAACAATCCTGTCACATTATTTGCACAAAGAGCACCCAATATATAATACGCACAGCATCAAAAACATCCAGCGCTCAATGAATCACCACTATCAGTAGTATTGCCTGGTCATACGCTCAGCTTTTTATTAGCTACAATAGCCATCACATGACCAGTGTGGCTGTTGAGCACCATCAACAGCACTTGACAATGGTGGTGTCCAGGGAACACTGTACTGTCACACATGCAGTATCATACACAGTGTGCAACTTGAACACCAAGCCTTGATATGATGTACATTGTATGCAAGCCGTTTCAGCGCTACTCTGATTGCCAATAGGCAATCTGATCATCAGGCAGTGGCTGTCAAATCTATGTTTAAACATATGCATAAGCTTATAAGCTACCGTGTAACTGCGACAACATGCAAGACTTCTTGCAGACGAGAACAACATGCAAGACTCTTGCAGGCGAGAACAACATGCAAGACTTCTTGCAGGCTTCGCCCAGTCCTATAAATACATATCGCTGGCAACTGGCTCGCAATGTTTTTGGCCCGGCTTGTAACCACTTGGCTGATTGTGCGTGGTGTGTGCACAGCATGACGCCATCACTGCATCACCAGTATGTTCAAGTCGCCTATTGCTGTCCCCAGCGCTGAAAAACATCCCAATTGACCACATCATTGTGTGAGTGGGTGAATCCTAAGCTCCTTTCCTCAGCTATACACTCCTTCTTTCTGAAGTTCAGTATGTAGGCATGCCTCCAATCACTGGATAGGTTGGGATAGCTGCAGTGTAATGTTCTTTCATGGTGGATGATGAGGTCACCTCGCCTTGCGGCAACATCCACAACTTGATGCAAGGACTCATCAATGTCTGTACAGATTGCAT
>LWCB01005797.1:0-17237 GCA_001630525.1 Coelastrella sp. M60 | reverse complement strand
GACGTTTTCCACACCGTTTCTTCCCTTGAATATGGCTAAAATGAAGGATAGCATTTACAAGCTGTCAGCTATGGAAGACAGTCATTGAATCATTTGAGACAACTTGTCTGCGATGGTTCATAGCAGACAGAGAAGTGGTGACTCAAGCGGTCACATGTTAGTAACAGTGTGTCAAATAACAGTTACCTAAACTGTCATAGTAGGCCTCCAACTGTGCTGACCATTCATCTGCCTGCTGTAGCAGCTCAGTAGTGCTGCGTGCCCTGAATCTCCGGCACAACCGAGTCAACTCATCTATCCGCTCGCTGATGTCTGCTGCTTCTGAGGCAGAGTAGCTGGCAACATCAGCATACTGGCTCAACTGTAAGCAGCAGCAGTGATAGCAGCGGCAGCTGTAGCAAATTCTTCAGGTGTCTGAGAGAGAAAACATTGGGCTCAGCCTGGTGCATGAAGAGTTTCCTGCAATACGCAGGATTCTTGCTGCCTGTGTAGTCCCATACAGATCGCAAATTAACTTTCTGTCGGATGGATGAAATTTGTTTGATACTCTTTCAGAGAAACTAAGCAAGGAGGTAGGTAGAACCACACAAGCCTACAACCTCGTACCTGACTGGCCACCTCTGTACAACCTTCAGCCATGAGGTCAAGTTCCTCAAGCGCTGCTTGTAACTTCTCGATTGCAACAGCAGCCGTGGCTACATCACTGTCATCTTGATCCTCTGCTTCTGCATCAACTTCAACTGCATGATCTGCTTCCACATCTTGCAAAACATCATCATACTGCATGCCAGTGCTGCTGCTGCCATTGCCGTTATGACTGCTGCTGTTCGCTGGCTGTAACTCGCCCTGGTTGCTGCCAGCCCTGCTGCTGCTACTGCCATGGATCCTGGCGCGCTTATGCTGCTTCCGCAGTTGCTGCTGCTGCTGCTCCTTCTCTGCAACCCTGAGTCGCTGCTGCTGCTCTTCAGATGATAAGATAGCTCTGATTTGTGTTGACACCAGACGAACAGCATCTAGAAGGCCTTGACCAGCCCCTGAAACATCACCCTGCACCAATCAGAAGCGACAGCAGCGTCAGCATATAACAGTTGCATTACACTTCCAGTGTTGCCAACGTCAATTGACGCGCATACACTGCTATCCATGTGTGCAGAATCAATGGAGCAATCACCACCAACACTAAGCTACAGCAGCAGTGCACATTAGGTTGAACAAGACCACTAGATCAGTCACTAGAGTGTGCTGGCCAAGAAAACATTGGCCAGTACATTCTAGTGACTGATCCAGTGCTCTTGTTCTTGTTCTTTTCCAAGTGTTTACCATGTTGCAGGCAATGGTTACAGGATAGGAGTGACCCCGTTGATACCTGTCGATAACAGTCAATACCACTGCGGCTGTTTGACATGCAGTACAGCTGAGGCAGTGCGGAAAAGGAATCCTGTGCTGGCCATGCTCATCTGTCTGACCTACAGTGTGCATGTACGAACTTGCCTTCACACTAGCTTGTGCCACTGCTGCTGCCTCCAAACACGTTCGCCGGGAATCAAGCGCGGACAGCCGCCGTTTCAGCGTGACTTCTTCACCTGAAAGACACAGCAGCGGAAACAAGGCAGTGATAAGCTGACATGTTGCTCCAAGGAATCATACCATGCTAAGTACAGTAAGGGCTGCAGACTGAAATCCGTTGAAATTTATGTTATGTCAAGAGTGACTACTTTTGCTGATGCGCTTTTAATGACCTGGATAAACCTAGTAGGCAGCAGGAATACCCTAGGTGCATTTCCAACAACTGCAAGAGAAGCACAACAAATATTTACGCTGAGACATACTGTGCGTTTCAAAATGAGTCTAGCTGCTTCAGCTGATATTGGCAGTATCAGCACCGGCTCTAGACATGCCGCAGTTGCAGTGTTGTTGATAACCTGCTACTAATTGGCGTTGTCACCTGTGCGCTCAATATGACAGTGCAACATTCCATACAACACTTACCCGGTGTTATTTGTGCTCGGTCAATGATGTCAACCTTCTTCTGCAGTGCTGCACGCTCTCCTTCGTCAGCCAAAGCATCAGCCTCAAGCAGCAAGTCTTCAAGTTGAGATAGGCGGCTGATGTGGCGTGACAGCAAAGCAACAGTGCTGCTGATACCTGAAGGAGGTTCCCACACAGCAAAATGAAGTAAGTGACTCATGTTCTGTGGGGGGAAAACCAGGATATTTCGCTTGTAACGCTTGAATGCTGTTGTATCTGCTGGCGGTGCAGCTGATACGAAAGCCCGCTTATAAAGCCATGACCCTGGTGCACGAAGATTAGGCCGTATAGTGACCATCAGTATCATGACATGATGAACGCATATTATGCATTGACAGGAATCTTACGCACTATGTGATTCAATGTGTGATATATTACAGTGTGTGATGCTGTACTGCCACCCACAGAGAGCCATCCCTGACTCCCACATTGCACCTGCCGGGGTCAATAAAGGAGATATGCATGCTGTTGACATATGCAGCAATACCCGGGTCAGAAACATTAGGAGTTTAGAGTACCTCACATCAGATACATGTGTGATATTTATTGAGATTCTTGACAATTCCCACCTGCTATCTTATCCAGCAACTGCAGCTGCTGTCTGCTGTCTCGTAGTGCAACTGATGCATGCTGTGCATTGACATCAACAAGCAGCGAGCCGATGCTACGGAGCACACGGAGGCTGCTGGAGCAGCCATTGATGAAAACACGACTACGAGTGGACCCAGGCTCAGACTTCAGTATCTGACAGAGCAACCAGGACATTAGCCATGCAATAGCAGGAGCAAGTGAGTGAGTACGTATGAAGAGTGATATTGCTATGGCTGATGGGTACTTTATATACATATGAAGAGTGATATGACGGTGGTAGGGCATCAGCAGGTGCAGCATAAAGGAGATTGCAAGTTGCATACGTGGACCAGCTGCGGCACAAGCTGTCCTGCACCGAAGCCACATAGTTACTAGTAAGTTCAGCATGATTGCTCATGCAAGCACAAGGATATGCATCGACGTTGTAGGACGCCAGTCGCTGCACAGCAAGCAATCAAGCTGTATATTGTCTGCACACACCTCTCGTCTGATATGTAGGTATCCTCCACTGCTACTGTGGTTGCTGCTGCTGTTCTGCAACCCATCTGCGGCAGAGCTCGGCATTGCCTTGTCTGGCAGCCCCACATCTTTCAATGCTTTGGTCACTGCAGTACACATACTAGACTCCAACCACCATTTGCCCTCAATGACAGCTGCATCGGCGGGATGCCTTACACTGTCTGGATCTGCTGTGGCTCCCAGAAGCTGTAGCAATGCCGCTAGCAGCACGGACTTTCCAGCACCGCTTTGACCACTGATGCCGTTAAGGCCGGGGGCAAACGACACACGAGCCGACGACACCAGGGCAAAGTCATGAATTCGTAACCCCTGGGTGAGAGACACAAGAGACACCAGTGGTAGTGTGATACTTGACACCACTGTTGCGTTGCAGAGCAGCAACAAGACAGGGTGTGAGCTGGAATGGGACATGCTCTGCTGATATGTGGACGCACTGTACAACTGGAACAGCAAGTGGGCGTGCATGATGTGCAGCTGCTGCTTTGCTTACAGCCCCCTTGTGATAATCAAAGATCCTGCACCTGAACAGCAGCTTGTTCTTCACATTACATGTGGGTACATGGATGGTGCTGTACCAGCAGCTTTCCTACCTGCAGGTGAGTGAGATGCTGATGTTCTGCTGGCACTGGCTGCCAATCTTCATCTACTGACGCATCAATAGACGCAGCAGTTGCTACAACAGCGCCTCCTATATAAGTGCCGGACGCAGCGGCTGCTGCGATGCGTCTGTTGCATCCCAGGCAAGGCACAGGGCTACCGCGGCATGGAGTCCTTGACCTCCTTGGCCTGCTGCTGTGTCTGGCACTATATGTGTGTGACGTGGCACTGACAGGTGGTGTTTGTGCACAGCGTTGCTGCTGGAATGCTGTTGCTGGTGTGCAATGCAGGACAGCTGATGACTGTGACAAGCTGTATCTGGGGTGGTGGTAGCGCTGCAGAGGTGTGAGTGTCAATCCTGCAAGCCAGATCAATGTGAGCAATGGTTCACACCAACACAAGACTCCGTACTGCTGCATCGTATTGAGTTGATAGATGATTCATTGTGAGACCTGAAACTGGTCACACTGACTGGAAAGACAGGGGGGAGAAACAGGCTCTGTTGCAAGCTGAACGTGCAGGAATGCAGTTGCTGGAGGCTGGCATGTAGTTGGAGGCATGGGTGCATCGATTAACTGCTCACACATGTATAGTTTGCAGGGCACGTGACCCTGTGGAGAAAAATGTTCCTGACACATGCCGAGCAGACACGTACCCCGGGGGTGGCAGAAAGCAGGCCTGTAAAGGTGTGACTGCACTGTTGGGTGTACCAACCGCATGGGGGGTAGCAAGCTAACTCCTACTGCTGTAACTAGATATCGACCGGGTACTACGGCGACGCCAAAGCCTTGCAGGCCATGATGGCACCGGTCTGAGAAGTATGAGATAAGGAGCGTCCAAGACAACGATCCTGCTCCGACGTCAGCAGCTGCAACTCTGCGCTATTAGGAACTAGGAACTAGATCCCAATGAAGCAGCTATACAACGTCAAACACTGTAAAAGTGCAGGGATGGGTTTGCTTCCGTGAGTACCTATCTAGTGCGCCAGCAGTGAGATCAGCCAACCTTGCAGATGCAATAGGGTGACAGGCTCGATTGCAGAGGGCGTAAATGGTGTTTCAACGCAAGTGCCAGAGCGTGCTGGGCGTGCTGTACCAACCTCAACAGTTACCCGTCTTTTGAACTCGCTGCGGGTGACGGACAAGACTCTGCGATGCTGCAGTCCCTGATGATGTGCTTGCACTTTGTACACAAAAAAAGCTTGCTTACATCACACTGAAGTCATGAGGTTGACACAGGTTGAAGCCTGATGCAGGAGAGTGCTTGTGGCAACCGGGAACCAGCCGAACGGCCTCTGTGCAGCAGATGCAGGTAAGTCGATGTGTTGCAACAAGAGTATGTGCATGATAGTTTTCAGCATGGATTCACGCCTGCCAGGGCTTGCAGGAGGGACTTAAACTTCTCCAAGGGGAGTGCTAACGTTTCTGCTGACAGTACTGTTCCTTGGGTCTTTCATCACTGCAGACGGCCGCAGCGTGTCTGCATATGCTCAGCATTACCAAAGGATCGCATATCGTTGGCGGGCAGAATTATCATACTACAACACCCGCATGAAACCAAGTAGGTTAACATAGCATGCAAGCACACTCTACTCACACCGCAAACTGATCTAAAGGGTGTGTCAGATGCAACCCCCTTATGCCTGTTGTGAAAAGTTGGCAGCATGTCCACCACAGAAATTGGTGCAGCGCTAAAGAGCCAGGAAGTGTCACGTAACAACTATACTCTGCTTTTGATGGCCGGAAAGTTTTCTCACTTGATCTGAGTCTGTAGCTCTCATGTTCCCAGAAGAAAACATCAGCACTGCATTGTTTCAACCCTTGAGATATACCTGTCATAATGCCGTGTGCTTTCGCTGCTTTCATCAGGCTAAAGCTAGCCACAGTGCCAGTCCTGCAATTGTGCTTGTCCCCAGACAGCCTCACAGTGATTGTGGGGCGCCGCCTAAAGCCAGGGACATCTGCCCTGTTCGAACAAGTCCTGCAGGACTGTCTGCAACATAACATACCATTGCTGCTTCTGTGGCCAGGCCCAGGTAGGTGATTACTGCCTGACTTTAGCCTAGTGTAGTCGCTCCATGCTTTTGATGTTTGGCAGCCCAGATGAGAAGCCATGTTCGGTATGCCTCCAGCTCAGCAGTTTACTCAATAGTTGCTGTGACTATTTTGCACTCCCACATGTTAGTAGCAACGATGCTGCAGGTGCAGCTGGCGTTGATAGCTATGCAGCATTGGTAGGCACACATCGGTGTCAGCAGCAACAGCCACCTGCCAATCAGGCAAAGCAGCAGCAACAGCAACAGCAGCTTGCAGGAGACATGGTGCAGCGGCATATGGTATCTACAGAGTCTGCAGCACACCCTGCTTATGTGCTGCTAGCAGTAGACAGCACCTGGAGGTTTGCCAAAGAGATGTTTGACTCGTTACGTTGGCTGTTGAAGCCAAATGGGATAGGTGTCCAGATACAACTACCAATCAGTGTGGCTGCGCAATACGACAGCAGCAGTCATGGCACCAGCGATAGCGGCTGCAGAGGAGATGCCAGGCTTGTCAACATGCAGCATCACAAGGAACAGACTGTTGATGCCTCATTGGAAAAAAGGTCACAACCTCTTGGGCCGTTCTCTAGCTGCAGTAACCAGTCACAACAGCAGCAGCAGCAACAGCATGAAGGTGTCCCGCTCACACCCTTGCAGGCGTGTGCAGATGCTAGTGTTAATCAACTTGCTCAGCGACTGGCAGGCAGCCTTCTGGATCTCAACAAGCAGCAGCCAGCAATCTCACATGCACAACAAAAGCCCGGCAAACCATCGGCATCAGGCGAACCACATGGAAGGGATCTGACAGGTGCAACCAGCAGGGGTACGGACATTGCTGCTGCTGCTGCAGGTGGCAGTGTTTCAGACTCACACTTAGCTGTTGCTACACTTCCTGACGTCGGTTGTCGCCTTCGTACTGAGCCTCATGAGAGCTGCTGCACAACATATGAGGCAGTGTCAAGGGTAAGTGACAGCATTTTCCATTAGCATGATCTGTGAGATGACACCTTCAAGAGTTGCTTGTTGGATGTTCGCCTTGTTGGGAGATTCTGATCACTATACCTTCTTGCCATGTATCATTACCTGCACATTTGGAGAAGCAATCATAAGCTGGTTGTGTTTGTCTGTATGGGTTTGCAGGCTTGTTGCCTCTGTCCCTGTGTTGTACCACCTCCACTAGCCTTACATCATGCCACTCATGACCTTTGATAAGAACACGCAGTAGGCTGGTGCATGTTTTCCATATTTGTCGCATAATATAAGCAGCAGTTGAGGCACCTTTGTAGCTGTAGTTGCCTTTATGCATATAAATGCTGTCATGATGACTGTTGCCAACTTTGTGATACTCCACCCTTGCAGGCCGTAGCATGTCTTGAGGGCCCTGATCTGCTCCCATTGCTACTGAGGCCACTACAGCTCATGACACAGCTGCAGGCTCAATTTGACCCAGCAGTGCAGCAAAGGATGCAGCAGCACAGCTCAGCAGTGGTCACCACAAAGAGCAAGCTGGGGATGCGTAATAGACTGGAATCAGGCCCACAAGCTGCCATGTGACCAGGATGAGTTGGAGCGTTTACACGGCAGGTGCTATCTGTCAAAACAGGAGCAGGAGCTGACCGCCTGCCATTGCAAGGAGCTGTTGCAGAGGTCAGTATGGACTGCTCCTTTCAACTTACAGCATATGACATTTGATCTCATCCTCTGCCAGACTCTGATGATCAGAGTCCAGATCACAGGTAGCTTGTTTTTTGCAGCGTTCAAGCCTAGCTTAGATCGACTTGCTCTTATCAGGGTTTGGGGTTCAACATTGTAGTGCTATCAGAGCGTACTGGCATCGTTGCTACCAGCAGTACAGCAACAACGCCAACGGTGGGGAGTGTAAAGACGTCGGGAGACCGCGTCACGGACACTCACTCCCTCAAATCACGCGGGCGCTTGTAGGGCGCCTGGCGTAGATCCATTTATTCATACAACACCGCCTGCCAAGGCTCGATCAGAGCCCGCAGCGCGAAGATCATTACCGGGACAGGTGTGCATGTTGTTGATGAGCGTGCTGGTTGGTCCTCAGCTGTGCCGGTTATTTTACCCAACGGCCATCATGCGCCCGCGCGCGCGTTCTAGTAGGGTTTTCGCTCTCGGGTCGCCGCTATCCAAGGTTCTGCTGTATGTGCGCACATAGCGCTTCTGTCTCACCCCGCCGGCAGGTTGCGGAGATACTGGGCACAACGCGCCTATGCGTGATTATCTGGCAAACGTATACCTCTCATGCATACGACCTCTTAGGGTTAGGATCAGCAAGACTCACCGTTGTAGCCCACGGCGTTGGGCACATCAGCTCAGGACACGTGTGTCCAAGAGCGTCAGCCTTTGCCTTTCTTCTTATCCCGACAGGCTGCAGATTGTACTATTACGCTGCTTAAACTCACGCGTACCACGATCTTGAGGCGATTTGAGTCTGAAAGCCCACACCGGAGGGCTCCGGCATTTATCAGCCGCAGGCCCTTACAGAGGTGCATACAATCATGAATCAGCAGATCATTCCACCATAAAACCTATTACGCTTTTCTAAGGCTTGCTGAAAGCTTGTGCTTCATGCTCCGTTGGCCGCTCGCGTATGCTCGTAACCCTGCGAGATGAATACTTGCTCCAGCTGTCGCTGCACTTGGCATTGCCAGTAATGACAGCTCAACAGTTTGCTTGCGACGTAGCGAGCATTGTGTCCATGCAAAGTCGGTTCGCTCCCGACAGTATCTCTAGCATCTGTTGTAACCCTCGCTGTTGCTTTCGTACTCCCTTTGCAGTCTGTTTGAGAGCTCTTGTCACTGAGGATGGCCGGAGTTTGAGACACCCTTTGCAGAACTGCAGAAACAAGGGGCAAAGCGGCTACTAGCCATCAATATGAGCACTTTTGCTGTCCTCCCAGTGGTCTGCCTAGCAGCAACAGTAGCAGTAGCAGCAGGCCAGGTACACCATGATCAGTTTACACATCTTGGATTCCAACACCCAAGCGATGATCGCACCAGTCATACTGCTGCTGCTGGCCTGGGTGCTTGGCAGCGGCCAAACGCAGCGTTGGCAAGAGACACTTGGGCACCAAATGGTAAACCTCCAGCTGCTAGGCCTGCTGCCGTAGACTCTACATCAGCTACTAGCGCTCAGCTAAGCACCGTTTACAGGCCCATTCGGGCATCTGCAGAGTCTACTGTTGTACGGGACAGACCGCAACACGCCAGCATAGCAGCTACTGCTGCTGTTAGCAGCGGCGGCAGCAGCGACCATATGCACTGGTTGTTGCAGTCACCTAGGTCCAGCATAGCACGGATACTGCAGCAGTTGCTGGGTCCCACTAGTGGCAGCGGCAGTCAGCAGATGCAGTCTGGGGACAGCAGCAGCCAGTTTGCTGGTGCTTCATCGGATGATATGATCAAACAGCCTACCATGAACCCTACAGCGATGCTGGATGATGAAACCGACAGCAGTAGTACTGTGTCAGGCAACACAGCGGCTTCACTGGCAGCAGCAGCGGCCAGCAATGCTGCTGTTGGTGGGGAACCTATCAGTCTGACACAGTATGTACTGCAGAATGCACTGCCTGTTGCTGCTGCTCAAGGCGCTGGTCCTTCAGATGGCAGTAGCAGTAACAGTATACCAATGTCGGGCCCTAACCCCCAGCAGCAGCAGCAGCAGCAGCAGCCAACGGGATCATCAAGCAGCAACCTCAATGACACATACATCATCCCCTTTCCGGCATTACCTCGGACCAATGGCAGCAGCGGCAGTGCATCGCCTTTGAAGACACTCCTGCAAGGCATGGCCCTCAGCTGGCAGCAGCGAAGGAGCCTCGGCACTTGTCCTTTGGCTGCTGCTGGCAACTTGGATGGCAGCAGCAGTAGCGATGGCAGTAACTGCCGAGAGGTGTTGGAGGTGACTTGGCAGCAGGCAATGCAGAAGATGGAACAGCAGCAACCTGAGCTGGTGAGCATCTTTCAAAGTTGTGGGTTTTTCTCACACACAAACATTCTACTTTTGATTCCAGCCTTGGTGTAGATGCTTATTATGCATTTCAATAGAATGGCGGCTACGCACAGGAAGACAAGCCCAGTGCCTATCTGCCATTGGATTGGACTGCATTCCATCAGCGTATATGTATCACAACCACAACAGCAGAATGATAAGCTGATGCTGAGAAAGATGTGCTGTTGCACATGACATATGAGACGGTGAACTGAAGACTGTGTACTGTGTTGGCCATGCCCACAACTGCAGGCTGCCTTTGCCCGTCTCGCTGGCCAGCACCCTCTACTGCTGCAGATGGTGTCGAGCACTGGTTTACCGGCAGTACTACTAGCCCCCAGTAACACTGCTGTAGAGGCCATGCTGAAGAAACAGCAGGAGGAGGCTGCTACCATGACCAACGACACAGCGGCAAGCAGCAGACTCAATGGCACCTGGCAGCAATGGGTGGCTGATGCCCAACAAGCACCAGCAGAGAGTCTGCTGTTTCTGTTAAGACACAGTGAGTGTGTTGTATCTGACATCTATTGTGGACCGTCAACATTGAAACTTCACAGCACGTCTTCAGCAGTGCAGTGAGCTACTTCTGACCAACAACCAGAAAGGTCTCATAGCACCTGTTGAAGATGGGCTGTGACAAACAAATGCATGCGGCCAGGTTTGGGAACTTGTCATTTCGTTCCACAGTAGCTGCAACCTTGCTCTGCAGTAGAGAGTTACAGCATTGTACTGTCTAATATGTTATGAGCACTGGCAGCCACTCAACATCCTCAAGGGTTCGATTGTATGCTGCCTAAGCTTGTGTCTTCTGCTGATGTGCTTTGCAAATGACAGTTATTCCTGCTCGTCAGCCTCAACTGTTGGATTCTTCTGGGGCAGTAAGTCGTCAACTGCTAGGTAGAGTGATGGCTGGCGATTTGGAGGATGGTAATCAGCAGCAGCCTGGGAATCAACAGGATGATCTGCTGGTGTTCAACTCCCTGGTGGTGCAAACAGCCTTGGGCAGTTATGTGCAGGTAGGGATCAGGATGTATGCTTTCGAAGAACAGTGGTGTGCAGTAGTGTTTTGCATGGCTTGCTTGGAACAAGCAGTTTTTCCCGGAAAAACTGCTTGTCTATTATGATAATAGAGGAGTTTGGTATACCAAGTCAAAAGACGGATCTGGTGTAAAGAAGTTGACGAACTTTTTGTATCCTTGGCTGTGTCGTTGTAGGTATCGGAGCTGCCGGATGCCCCCAGCGCGTACCGTCTGGAGCTAGCAGCGGCAGCCGCAGTAGTCGCCAGCAATCGCAATGCGAGTATTCTGCGTCCGTCAGCTCAGAATTTGGGGCCATACCCCTTGACGCAGCAGCAGCTACTGCTTGCCCGACGCAACGTCAGCTGGGATCCCGACGACAACTCGACGGCGGCGGGAATCTCGCATCTCCACATCGGTGCACACCTGCGGGCTCTGGAACAGCCCTACCAACTCAATATCACACGTATGATGGTTATCGGTCTCAACGGAGTACTGAAGGAGAGCGACGAAGTCGTCAACGGCGGTACTGCCGCCCAACTGCGCGGTGCGTTCGGCTGGAGCCCCGAAGACGAGCAGTCGCTGTTGTCGCGGATCTATTTGGACCCGGAATCCACTTATTGGGCTCGCACTCTGCGAGTTTCAGACAACACCGACATTCAAAGGGGAAACTTTGGCATGAGCAGGGGGCCTGATGGACCTGGCGGGCAGGGAGCTACAATGCAAGGCAGTACAATGCCGGGAACTACAGTGCCTGGCAGTACAATGCCAGGTCAACAACCCGTCAACAGTGCATCAGGGGCAACAGCAGCTGCTATGCCGGCTCAGAGTCAACAGAATCCACCGTCTGGTAGCAGCGGCAGCAGCGGCGGTTTCAGTAGTGGCAGTGGTGGCAATAGGGGTGGTGGTGGTGGTGGGCGGAAGCTCAAGCAGCAGCAGCAACAGCAGCAGCAACAGAGCAACACTGGTGCCTCTAACTGGCAACCCAGCACCGGCAGCAGCAGCAGCAGCAGTCCGCAAGTCCACAGTGTCTCAACATCACCGATGCCAAGCAGTCCTCCTCCTGGCCCGACCACCAATGCACAAGCCAGTCAAAGCAGCACGATGAATATAGCCAGACAAACCAGTGGGAATAGCAGCACTGCTGCTCCTGTTGCTGCTCCTCCCGGCAGCAGGGCTTCTATGGCATCCAACCCCAATGCTGCTGCTGCTGCCGCTGCTCTGGGTCGTCCGAGCCCCCCTTTACTGTCTCCTTCTGCTATAGCTGAGCTTATCGCCCGGCAGCAGCAGCAGTCCATGGAAATGCGCATGGCCGATGCATTGGCCGCAAACTTAATGATCATTGAGGCACTTAGCGCATGGACAGTGGCAGCAGTGACGCAACCGGCAGCAGTGTTTGCACCCCTAAATGTACAGGATCTGCGATTCCGTGATGGGAATCTAGATCAAGATGAACTTAGTGGGGATGTTTCTGTGGGAAATCAATGCTTGGTGGATTGGGGAAGTCCCTGTGGCATGCCGTGGGGGTGCATTAAGACTGGCAGCAGCAACAGTACCTGCACCCGCTGCTGTTATCTCAGCCCTGCAACAGCAAATATCAGCCTGAGCAGCACCATAGATCCCTACAGGCTCCCTGCCAACAGCAGCAGCATGAACAACATATGTCCTCTGAACGCAGCAGCAGCGGCAGCAGCAGTCGGCAGCAGCAGCAGCATTTCACCTGGGAGGTGTTCAGGCTGGCAGTATCAGGA
Source organism: Coelastrella sp. M60 (assembly GCA_001630525.1). NCBI lineage: Eukaryota > Viridiplantae > Chlorophyta > Chlorophyceae > Sphaeropleales > Scenedesmaceae > Coelastrella > Coelastrella sp. M60. The sequence continues at coordinate 4,683 of LWCB01005797.1, read as the reverse complement.
GCAATCTGGGATGCTGCTGCCAGCACCACTGGTGGGGCTATCCCCTTATCAATTATACCCTAGCTTAGGGTTGCTAGATGCAGCATATGATATGCGTTTTAGTGCGAGTAGCAAAGCAGGGGAAGCAAACTCATCATCCCAGGCTATTCAGCAGCCTGCTGCTGCTGCTGCTGCTGCAAGCAATACATCATCACCAGCTGTTCAGGCAACAGCAAGCGAAGGACAAAACAGCAGCAGCAGCAATGCACGTGGTTTGAAGCAGGCTGATATCTCAGGTGCAGAGCCAGGTGTGAATGCTCCTCCGCCGTGGCGTCCATTGACTGCAGCAGCAAGAGAGCAGCAACCAAGTGCTGCAGCAGCAGCTGCACCAGCAGCTCCGCAAGCAGCAGCAGCAGCTGTACCAGCAGCTCCAACAGCAGCAGCCGGGGCTGCGGCGCCAGCAGCAACAGCAGCAGCAGCAACACCAACAGCAGCAGCAGCAGCTCCGACAGCAGCAGCAGGGGCTGCTACGCCAGCAGCACCGCCAGCAGCAGCAGCAGCAGCAGGAGCTGTACCTACCCAGGGCACTCCTGCAAATCCACCAACCAACACCACAGCAGCAGCAGTGGCACAGGCGGCGGCTGCGGCAGCAGCAGCCACAGGCAACCGCCCTCCTCCACCCCTTTACCAAAAGCTCGGCAACAGCAGCAATGGAAATGCCAGTGAGTCCACCACCACCACCACAACAACAACAACCAGCAGCAGCAGTACTAGTCCTGCAAGTGCACCTGCTTCACAGCAATCTGCTCTGCCTTCTGTTTCTCCACCGTTAGCAGCACCAAGTAGCAGTGACCCACAAGTAGCAGCAGCACCTGGGGGTGCAGCATCAGCTGCCGAGCCTCCGCCTGCTGCTGCTGCTGCTGCCGCCGCCGCCGCTGCTACTGCTGTAGGTGATGGCGAAGGTATCTGGGTTCGAGTCCCAACTGATCAACTGTCATTCCTGACTGTTTTGGAGCTGGCTGGGTTGTTGGCTGAAGGAAGGGTTACTCCTCAGCAACTCACTGAGTTGTTCTCAGGCAGACTCAGACGGTGAGCTGAGTATGATCCGAGTCGAGCTGAGTTTGAATTCAAAGGCAGCTGAGTTGACTATCCCCAGATGTGCATAGAGGTTGTTGAGGATCCTAGGACCTGAGTGTGTGCTCACGTCTTGATGCTTATGTTACAGGTACAATGATCTGCTGCACGCTGCTGTTACATACACCGATGACCTGGCAGCACAACAGTCAGCAGTAGCGTCACAAGCGTTACGCGACAATAACGTAACACGTCATCCCCTGGCGCCACCTGTCAGACCAGTACCACCACCGCCCCCTTCTAGAGGCTTACTGCAGACAAACGCCGATGCAGCAGCAGCGGCAGCAGCAGCAGCAAGCAATGCAAGTTCAAATGCACCACCGAATACTGCTACTGCTGCTAGCAGCAGTCCAGCAAATTCTCTTGCTGTCCAGCCTGACTCTCAGGCCTCGTCTCAGGCTTATCAGGCCTCTGATCAGGTCCTGAAGAGTTCCAGGATGAGTCTCCTGACTGGGATTCCTTACGGCTTGAAGGATTTGTTTGCTGTGCCTGGATACCCAACTGCTTGGGGACTAACTGCACTACAGAACCGAACAATAAACACGGTAGGGAATATTCATCAACTGCTGCTTGCTAGCTCAATGCAGCAGCAGCGACTCTTGCTAGCTTGATGTTGAACCTACAGATTCGTTATGTTGCTGCAACATGTGCAAGCGTCCAAAACCTCAAGGTCCTGAGTTTCTGCACATCATCTTTTTCCTGCCATTATGTACTTGATTATCTGCTTGCTCTATCTATCACATGCTCACCCCAAAACGCTTATTGTATGTTTTCTTATTCTTTTTGAATCTGCAGCCCTCTTGGCCATTTTCTTCATTGTCTGGTGCCTCTGGTGCTGTTCTACTTGCCAAGACAGCGACAGGGGAGTTGGCCTGGGGTGACGTTTACTTTGACGAAATCACAACACGTAATCCCTGGAATGTGAATACGGGCAGTTGCGGAAGTAGTGCGGGATCAGCAGTGGCAGTAGCAGCAGGTAAGGAGGGTGACGATATACTCGGATAATGACCATGAGAATCTTATATTCTGTCTTATAGTCTCTAGCTAGTGTTGAGTTGTTGTATACCGACCACGCAGTTGTGTTCCATGAATGTCTGTTTAACACATACTATACATAGAAAAATAAGATGTAAATAAGATGTATCAAAAAATACAAAGTTTGTATATGCAAAGTTTAACTTTGATTCAACAAGGTTTACATGTACGCCTTGTATGACCCTTGCTGGCCTTGCCAGTGATGTTTTGCTGTTTGCATAACATACTGAATTTTCAAACATAAACATGCATCAGTTATTTCAAGTATACTCAAGCTGGCTAGTTGACTTGTTATTGTTATTTATTCTGTGCGTGTATGACTGCAGGTCTTCTTCCCTTTGCTGTTGGTAGTGAAACCTGGGGCAGCATTGTGTGTCCAGCTACCACTGTTGGTGTTACAGCATATAGACCAACAGGAGGAAGCATACCTAGCCATGGAATGATGCAGGTAATGATGTCACTTGACCGTATGTGTTCATGTGACGGTGAGATCTGCGAATATAGCATTATGTTCATAAGTGTCACTAATGTTAGGTTTGTGCATTTGGCAAACTGTAGGAGTGTGCAGATACTGAACAGTATGTGCACAAGCACTGGGAATGATTCTGTCGGAACAACAGTCGCAGCCACTGCTGACATACACATCTGTGGTGGTAATGGTTCTATTTTTGTAGCAAGTACACATGCTATACTCTGCTTTGCATGGACTGCAGGTGTCGTCTACCTTGGACAAGACTGGCATATTCTGCCGCCAAGCCTTGGACTGTGCCGTGGTCGCAGATGCCCTGATGGACAAAGGCTTCAGCGGCAGCAGCAGCAGCATTGTGAATACTTCCACAACACTCAACGCCGGTCGCCTGCATCGTCAGAATGCTCAACTCGCATCAACCTTCAACTACAGTGCTTTCCAGGAATCCCAACAGGCCCTACCAGCCGCTCAAAGACAGCAGTACAACTGGAAACCTCTCGGCAGCAGCTTCGTTCTCCCGCCAACCTTCCAGCAGCTGCCTCCTATCTCAGCAACATGTATTGGATTCCTTGAAGGTGCAAGCGAGCACGTTCTGGATGCGATCTCGAGCCTAAACCCCAAATGTATCAAGGGGCCGCTGCCGCCGCCGGGGAATAATAACATGGTACGGGATATTCTGAGTGTTATCCTACAGGTGGACGTGTCTGTTAGTCTGGAGGGGCTGTGGCTGGAGGGGTATATATCTCAGAAGAATCACTGGTATCCTCTGATTCAGTTGGGACAGGTAAGGCATGGTGAATGATGATAGTGATGTGAAAAATGGCGATAGTAAAGTGAAACAATATATGATAATGGTAATGGTAATAGTAACAATGATATATCGTTGAAGATAAATCTTTGTAACATAAGTTGGGGTATGGCTGCATGCAGTAATCACTTGAGAGCATCATGCAGTATGTCGAGTCGCATGCAGCTTGCACAATTGCACCACTGATTAAACCAGCATGCAGTAGCTTTCCTGCTGCTTTATACAGTTGCACCACTGATAGCCAGCAGCACGCAGGAGCCTGCTGCTTGGTATCAGTCGAGCAACTGTGTAGGGTTGCATGCAACATGTTTCAAGTAACATACAAGTAGTGTATTATCTCACAAACATGTGACCATGTAATTCACCATATGAATGTTTCAACATGCTTTCAAGCTTTTAAACAACATACACCACTTGTGTCTTTCAAACATGTGAGGATGTAATTTACCATATGAAGCCGCATGAGTGGTTGAGACATAATTTAACATGTCTGCACACATTCGTAGCAGAGAGTGCTGCTGATCTGACAGCTGCTGCTGCTGCTGCCACTGCTGTTGCTCTTCTGATTCTACCACCATCTACAGGTATCCCCAGCAGCAGCTTATGTCAAGGCACAACGCCTCCGGTCAGTACTATTATCGCAAGTCAAGGCCTACTATGCAGCTTATGGCATACAAGTACTATTGAAGCCAGCCAAATCAGATGTCGGCACTGATGGATTAGCCACATTACTCGACATGCCAGAATTGCTGCTGCCAGTCGGCTTCACCGTCGCTGCACAGTCAGCTTCAGAATCAGCTGATAGCTCACAGCAACAGATGGGTTCCAAAGCCGAGCAGGTTTGGCTGCAGCCGGACGTGAATAGTTTGGTAGCATTGCCTGGGCATGATGCTCATGTTGTCGCCGTTGGTGCGGCGTTCCAGTCGGTCACGGCACATCATCTTGTTCATCCGAGTTTACCAGCCGTGTGAGGGTTTTGTATCGAACAAATTGCAGGATCATTAGTAAGGCGTTATGGGCATCAAGCGATGGGTCATGAGCAAGGTGCAAATGTTGAGTTGGAACAAATTCAGGGTAGTATGGCATGAGCAAAAGGTGTGAATGTTGACCCCAAGCAATTCCAGGATAATACGGCAGAAAAGATTTCCATTGATAATTGCATGAATACGGCTGGTTGAGGTTGGAAAGCTCAATACATTGTTGCATAAGGAGACATAGTGATGTCTACAAGGCAGGTTGTCATGTAGTTTTACTGCTA
>LWCB01005781.1:0-15244 GCA_001630525.1 Coelastrella sp. M60 | reverse complement strand
TGCAACCTCAAAAAGGATTTGCGTTACGAATAGTTTGCGTTTTGCGACAATGCGTGTTCAGCAACAAAGTCAGGCTGCGCTTACGGACTGTCCCAGATATAACATGCAGAAAGCCACCAGCAGATCGTGTCGAAACGTGCGCAAAAGATGCCCGCAGGCAGCAAGTATTGGATCTCATGGGACATCAAGCCATTTACAGCAGCCGCTTCAGGCCTCTCTGTCGTTGAAAGGCAGTAAAGCTCAGCGGCAACCGCTGCTGTCCAATATGCAGCCTGCAGTGTTGACCATGGAAGCTCTAAAAGCTGTCAGCCAAGATAACCCCCAGGTAATACGTCGAACTATTTCTTGCAGTACTTTGGCGCGCCTCTTGTTTCTGCTCCATAATAGGCAGTACATTGCAGCCTTGAGGGGTTGCACCACAGCAGGGGGGTGATAGATTGATGCAGATCTCTGATACAAGCCTACACTTGAATCAGTGTAAGGTTTCGTAACTGCACAACATAATGCTCTGCTACTTCATGCTGCAGGTCTCAGAGAGTCTTCAGCGCAGTAGGTACAGGGTGGCTTACCAAGGTGTTCCTGGCGCATACAGTGAGATGGCAGCCTGCAAAGCTTGTCCTGATGCAGAGCCCGTACCTTGTGAACAGTTTGAAGTAGCGTTCCAGGTAAACAGATGAACGATAGCAGCCAATGAGTGCGGCATACCCCTTGTGCACCAGACATGAGTATTCTACACTGCTGTAGGGAGCATGTGGGGCATTCCTGCTAGTGTGTTGCTGCTGCTGCTGCTTCGCGCTGCCAGGTGTGGCTCACCACCACCAGCAGTGTGAAGCAGCAGCAGCAGCAGCCAAGACAACAAAGCGCATTAGGTCATGGAATCCTAGACCGTCAAGAATAGGGTATACCTGCTGCAGCAGCATTTTGAACTACATACTCCGCTGCATCGACAGGTCACCTCAACCCCAAGGTCTTCTGTGATACATGTGTTGCACTCTGGCGCAAACAGTATTGCAAACAACTCACTGCCGTTGTGTCTGCCGCATGCAATCCTTCCTGCCACGGCTCCCAGGCTCTTTCTCAATGGACAACGGATTGGGCTGTCCTTCCGATTGAGAACTCCCTAGGCGGCAGCATTCACGCCGTATATGACCTTCTCTTGCGCTACCGGTTGCACATCGTGGGTGAAACATCTGTTGCAGTCAACCACTGCTTGTTGGCGCTTCCGGGGACCAAGAAGGAGGAACTAACCCGAGTTCTGAGCCACCCACAGGTCAGCTGGCGACTGATGTCGGTCCTACAGTAGTACCAACTACTGATTCCAAGCAAATTTCCAGGATTGGTATATATAACATGGTTCCGCATGCGACATACTGTAACGTCATCATCTGGCATCCGGTTGAGTTTGCTTGCATTCTACTTGTGCAGCCTGCTAGAACAGGCATTGCGCCGGGATGCTAAATGAACCTATTGGTGTGTGTGCTGCAGGCGCTTGCACAGACAGACACGTATCTCAGGAAGCTCAATGTTGTGAAGGAAGCAGTAGACGATACAGCAGGAGCAGCACAGATGGTGGCAAGACAGCAATTGAAGGTGGGGAGGTCTACTGCAGCATACTACACAACATCACTGCTGCACTACATGAGGTAGTCTGCTGCTGCATAGGCCCTTCAAGCAGCAACGTTTGGTACCCATGGCAGAAGGGAGCCTCATCTAGCTTCTGTGTTGTGTTGCCACATGGCAGCCACCACTACTGTTGCGTTTCTGGTGAACCTAACCTTCTACTCAGTTCAAAATGAGCGTGCCATTCCTTCCACCTGTTTATCTGCTGCAATTGTGCACGATAATGATGAAAGTGGTATCACCTTGTTACGGTTATTATCTCCACCAAATAGCTACATCAGCTGAGTCTGTGTGCTGTCTGTTTTCTTCAGGGAGTCGGTGCGGTGGCCAGCAGACGTGCTGCTGAGTTGTATGGCCTTGACATCATAGATGAAGACATACAAGATGCCAAGGACAATGTTACGCGCTTCATCAAGCTGGCAAGGTAGTGTGAGCTCAATGCCATCATAACCCTGCTTATATGCGGTACTATGCTGGGCAGGATTTGCGCTTTTTGCATTCCCAGTCCACGTTTTGCTTTCAATTCACGTCCAAGCACATTTTACGCAAGAACAAGCGAGACAGACCTTGATTTGCTGTTGATAGACAACAGCTTGTGTCATAGCAGATGAAGACAACGCACTTCTTTCAAGTTGCGGTCGTTGCTGGGGCTGACTACTAACTGCTGTCTGTTGCTTCACCAGGGATCCACTGCTTAGTCGTGAGGGAGAAGACCAGCAGCAGCCATTCAAGACCAGCATTGTCTTCAGCCTCAAGGAAGGTCCTGGGCAGCTGTTCAAAGCACTCAGTGTGTTCGCTCTCAGAGATATTGATATGACGAAGATTGAAAGTAGGCCTATGCGCAGGTGTGTGTGGCTTTTTGAACGCAACGAAGTACACAGCTCAAGTGCATGCCGACTTTATCTTGCGAATATACCATTATGCCTACCTGTGTAGTTCCTGTACTGAACATATGCGTCAAGGGCAATTGCATCACTTGTCGTACACAGCAGAGTTTTCAGATGTATCCCATGGCATGTGCTTGGTCCTGCTTGCAGTATGTGTCTCTTATGCACTTGATATCTATGACATTACTGCTGCTGTCTATTAATCTTGCAGCAACCCCATCTTGCTGACCAAGTCCCTTGATGGTTCACAGTCAGGAGGCCGCCAACGCTTCAACTACCTGTTCTACATTGACTTTGTTGGAGCTCTGTCAGACCCAGTATGTCAAAATGCTCTGCGTCATTTGCAAGAAAGTGCGCCTTTCATGCGGGTGCTGGGAAGTTACCCCATGGAGCTGGAATTGGGAGGCTTGGACAGCAATACACCGTTTGACAGCATATCTGAAGCATGATTGCTGTCTGTTGACCATCAGGGGTAGCGGCTTCGGGTCTCCTTGAATTGCCCCAGAACAGAAACGTTCTCACAAGTTTTGACACAAAACTGCCATCCTCAGGGATGTGACTGTATCTTGGTTTGTTGACCTGAAAGGGAAGGCAGGATCTACAAGAGGTAGCAGTGGAACGTTTCTGGTATTTCAGCGAGCATTGCACTAACAATGCTGCGCAGCCAAACCTTCTTCCAGCCACGGTGGCATTGGATATTGATAGGTGGGGTTGAGCAGTATTCTGACATGCATTGTGAGGTCACAGTTGAAGATACCATTATTGTTGTTATGCCACCTGTAACATGAACAGCAAGTGTGAAATTCATGCTTGCCCCCAAATCCAAAGCTACGTAAATTGCATAACTGCCAGATGCCACAGCCTTTGCCAAAACCCCTTATCCATACCTCTTCTGGACTCGTCTGCATTGCACATTGTGTCTGTAACATACTATATGCTCTTCGAGCTTGGATTAAGATGTGCCACATACCAGTAAGCTGATTGCTTACACTGCAACGTTGATGAAAATTTAAATTTCAGTCACTAGTGACTGTACTGTACTGTGTTGTTTGGGCCAATGTTGCATCCAGGAGTGTATGGTCGTAACACTCCTTGGTCTGCTGGTACTGCCAGACGAGTATCTTACTATGCACAATCTCCCCCGCACAATGCAGCAGTTCATCAGGGGTGGTATGTGCCTGCGCTGGGTGACCATCGATGGTTGATATCAGGTATCTTGTTCCTCGGCGATGTCATCGGATGCGTGTTATCAGCAGCTTAATTTTGGGCAGTAACTCACATCAGAGGGTTCTGATAGTTGCTGATAGACAGAGGGCAATAGCATCATCAATGTGGACTGTACAGTGAGTACTTGGCAGGTTCGCGGTACCCCGTACTGCGACAGGGAGCAGTATATGCCTGCAGTACTACCATAGAGGTTTTGAATCAAGTTATGTGACGTAATTGATTTTATTTGAGGTCCCTTGTGCTCTGTGTAACACATCGCTCGCTGCTTATGTCATTGGCGCGTTCACCCTAGTGCGCACGTTCGTTGCTTGAAGACAGATGCTCACAAGTTGGGTTGTGACCATTGCGTGGACTAACTTGTATGGATAGGAATTTCCACACAACCTCAACGGTGTACCAGGTTCTGAGCAGCAGAGTCTGCTGAGCAGACGGTGATCGTGTGTGCGCCTGTTTCGCTTGTAGTCCCTTTCGCTCTGTTGATGAATGGTGACAGTTTTCAGGCTTAGCGGTTGCGACACATCAGCACCTATGTATTGATTTCAAAACTGCGTCAAGTGAAAGGGACCCATCGCTGCTCGTACACCGCCTATGGTTGATCTTCTGATGTTTTTGGAGCTACGATTGTTGTGATTGTACCCTCGAAGGGCTTCTGGGTGGCAAGGGCTTGAGATGTGGAGGGTGGAAGTGTGCTTCGCTGGGGGGAGTTCGCAAACGCTTCACGTCTCTGCTAATGTAAGCAGCTCTGCAACAAGCGCTTCAAATGTCTGAAACCGCATGGCAGTTGCTCCTGAATACCGCATTGCGTGTCTTGCTCTCTCTGCAGCTCACTGGAAGGTCAAAGCAACAGCCTTCGGGCAGTGAGTGCCGGTTGTGCATCAAATGTCACGTCCTCATGCCATCGCATCTCTATAGCTGACGAAGAATATTTTGAAAGTGCCTTCTGGACTGCTGAGTGTCAGAGTTACGGTTGTGCTGTCTTGTATACCAACCTGCTTCAATTTCCCCCTGCAGGATGTCATCAGCAACCTCAAGTCGCGTGCATGCCTCATCTTCGATATCAACCCCAGCACAGCTGAGCTCTGGGACTACTTCCAGCATCATAAGCACCGAAAACTGGATCCCAAGCACAACAGCACACTTGCAGAAGTTGGCCTCTTAGATGGCCAATCACTGCTCCTTGTGAACAAGGTAAGCAACTCATTGGGACGGTCAGTGAGATTGCCCTGCTTGCAAAACCATGGTCATCCTGGTGCACATAAACGATCATGCACACAGTCTTTGTCATACAGCACTCTACCCCGCGATGCTGCCAGACAGGTTGCATGTACCCACACTTGCTGATTGCTATTCTAATGTGTGAAGTGCTCGTCCACTTTTCGCTCATGTACAGCATCATACAATATTCAAGCCTGCTAATTCATGGCTAGTATTTCTTTCACGCACTTGCAGGCACCACTTCTCAAACCCTTACAGCTTTCTAAAGCTCTCTTGCAGGCACTCAAGCGACATCCTTACTTACGACAGCAGCACCAGCTCAGACTTCAACTCTCAGATCAGCTCGAGCCGCAACAGCAACAAATACGCAGTAGCAGCAACACAGAGCGAGCATCTGACACCCACATGTCACAGCAGTCACAACAGTGCATTCTGGGAAGTTATCACATGCTCATGCAGGCTTTGCAGAAATACATCAGCTGTCATCAGCAGTTGCAGAACACCTCTCCACCTGCCAAGATTATTCCTCAGCAACCCAGTTCTCATGATCATCAGCACAATATTTGTAATCAGCACAACAGGGCTCACGAGCAGCATCTCCACGGCGAGGACCTGGCCAACATGCTCACAACAGCACTCAGTCTGCACAAAAACACATTACAAGCTTTGACAGCTATGTATGCCAACTTTGCTGGTACTTGCAGCAGCAGCAGCACCACCATTGCCGGCAGCAGCTATGAAGAGTGTGGCGTATCTGCTTCACTGGTTTCTGACAGCACAGACTGCAGCAGAAGCAGCAGCGGTACTGCAGGTGATCCACCAAGCAGCAGTCAGTGTGTTGTGTGTTTTGATGCTCCAAGGAGTGTCCTGCTGCTTCCCTGCAAGCATCTCTGCCTCTGTGACAGCTGCCTGAAGCTACTGCAACAGCAGAGGTGTGACAGCAAGAAAGGTGGTTTAAGCAGCATCCTTGCTGAGGGACAGCAGCAGCAGCAGCAGCAATGTCCTGTTTGCAGGAGCCTGGTACATCAGGTCGTCGAAGGGGTTGTCATGGTGTAGCAAGGCATTAAGCCTCACAATCTCCAGCACGTGGTCAGCAAATTGGCGGTGTGTTGCCTGCATATCCATCTTGGTCAGCAAATTGGCGGTGTGTTGCCTGCATATCCATCTGTGCAGCTTGTTGTTGCATTGCTTTTCCGCTTGCTTCCTTGCTTGTTGGCTTCTGATGTCTTTGTATGCGTGAAGCACACACTGCGCAGCACCTGTATGCTACTCATCAACATGTGATAGTGAAGTCATCTTGTGATCTTCCTGTACGTGACGCATGTCGTGTACCTTGTCCTGTTGCATCTTGAGAGCACAAGTTATTGTCAAGTGCTGTGTCATGATCGTATGCAGTTGTTATCAATGAATCAGGCTACTCACCTAACAGGTGGCCTGCATTATGTTGTGTTGTCTGATCTCGATCAATATATGGCCCTCAAGTTGTGTCCGCTGCTTCGCTGACATAAGTGGCAGTCAGGCTCAACCGTATTTGCATACATCAGATGAGAAATGCGGGATATGACCCACGCTGCTCTGTTGGCTTTGTTTCCTTTGATTTTGCGCATGCTTCGACTGCATAGTGCGACTAGTAGCTGTTGTCTCTCAGCCACTGCATCGACACAGTGAACATTTGCTCCTCTAAGGCAACCAGCAAGAAGTAGTCAAACATGATATCTCACAGTCTGCTGACAACGGTGTACTGGTACATTCATTCTGCAGTAGCTTCACCAGTGTAGAAGTACAAGATGTTTAGTTGCGTTGCAAATGGTAATATAGTGAGTCTCATGAACACGCTTTGCTTGTGCAAATTGTATGTGGCCTACTGTGAAACAAATAGCAGTGTAAGCAGAAGCAGCGAAGATTCAGCAGTTACTGCATGACGTAGTGCAAATTTCGAGTTGATCTTGATGACCTTCTGATGCTTAGTTGTTAGATGGAACTTGTTCCTGCAGTGCAACAAGGCTTGTGTAGTTGGTGGAAATAGCTGATCTCTATGTGTGCTTATCCCTAGCTTGCTTTGTGATCATGTTGTCAGTCAATATATTGTCTTTAAGAGTTCAACCAGTTGTTGTCTTGGCGCTTGCAAACACACTCGTCTGCCGAGGTTCCCTAAGTTGTACCTGGTGCTATATAGTATGCTACTGGTGATGCATTCCCACTGTGCAGTAGGATATGGTATGCTGTATGCAACAACGGGTGCAGCTGTCTGTGTTGAGCAGTGCCGTTCATTGCAGATGGCGCATCTGTTGCCAGGCTGAGCAATGCCTTGCACTATGTGGGCTGCCAGTGCAGCTCACTCCAAAGTGACAAGTGCCAGAGAGCTTTTTCAGCTCTGAGTGTACTTGCACAGAAGCCTTGTGAAGTTGGGCCGCATTGAACACATAGTGTGTATTGGGCTTCATTGCCTACCAGATTGGACGGCATCATGCCAGCAGGCCATGATGGCCTGCTTGACCCTACCCTTGTTTTTCAGGCACAGCGAAACCGCAGCCATCTTCAGCAGCAGCAGCACCAGCCGCAGCAGACAAGGACCAGACATCAGAGTATTTTCAGCTGTGTTCCTGCAGAAGCAGTTAGCAGCAGCTATGGCAAGAAGATGCTAGCAATGGCGTGCCTGCAGCAACCCTTGGGCTTTGGGTTTGGAATTGAGACAATGTTTCCAGATCATGAAGGCCCCAATGAAGGCATAATGATCAATGGAACGCTGCGAAAGGGCATGTGTTCGGTCCGACTTGAAGCTGGCACCAAGGTGACAATGCACTTCATTGTCAGCAGAACATGCATCCTTTGGTGTGTGGATAGAAAGTCAAGGTTCATCGCTAGCTGTGGAGTGGTGCTTGGTGCTCCACACACATTCACAAAGAGAGCAAGTGGGTGATTGAGCACAGTCAGTTGCATCAGAGGCCTACGATGCAGCTGGTGGATAGTAAGTTATCAGCAGCTCTCAGACTCGATGACGTCATCCACCCTGCATCTGATGGTCGGATGACATGTGTACCTACTGGGTTATTTGTGCCAGCCTGGCAGAGTGGAGTACATATGGCACATACACAGGTCATTGATCAACTGTAGGGTCAATGTCCGGACTGATGTGTGTTCATGTACAGATGCACAGTATCTGCAAACGGGAGCTTCACTTGCTTCGCTTGTTGGTGTGTTGGTGTTTACATGAGCCAGATAGATGCAGTGCAGATAACAAGTGTGATATGCAGCACCAGTCTGCAGCAGCAGCATTGACAGCTTGTCATACAGGCCGCCGCTTACTCTGGTACTGGAATTCGCTGGCTGGACGAGCTTCTGACCGACAACGTTCACTTTGTGTGCAGGTAATAATGGGTGTATTGGTGTTTGGTCTGGCTGGACGAGAAAGGACTTCAACATGTTACCCCGGCTTACAGCGAGTGACAGTGCCAGTAGTAGCGGCCCTAGCTGCATGAAGCATCCATGTTCTGTCATGTACATGCTTTGTTTGTGCTTCTATGTTTCTTATACACCCTGCTCGCTTGACTCTATGCCACCATATTCTTGCCTCACTAAGCCAGGCTTTTCATACTATAAACCATTAGATGCCAAATCAAATCAGTTGATGATATCATGGGATAACTGATCAATGGCATGGCATCCAAGTGTTGTTGCTCAGCCAGGCAGACCTGCTCAGGTGGCTGGTCTACGCAGACCCCTGCTACAGACCACTGCGCAGTGCATGCATGCATTGTCACTGACAATGCAGACTGAGTCTGCTACACCACGTCATGCACCAACATGCAATGACGGGAATAACGTGCTTGTGGTGTGATTGATAACGCGCTGGTGAAACTGACGCACATCAGACGCAAGCACACAGTTGCCGACCGTGTTCCTATACGGTATTGGTGCACTGTATGCAGCTCAGCCCGGCAGTCGTGCGGCACGATACACCTCTGTGATCATCATATGATATAAAGTGTGCATGACTGTCCTCTCTTGCTCATTGATACACAACGCTTACATCAGCAACTGTACAGAAACACATGTGTTGGACAGTAGCCTGTGACACTTGACAGGTGCTGCGAAGCAGTGGTGACCGTAAAGATGACCGCACAGCACTGTGCGATATGACTTTGAGTGGGCAGAAACTACGTGCGTGATCATACAGCACCACACTACGGGCGTGATCATGCCACGTGACTGCGAGTTACCCCGGGTCAATCATAGATCGCAATGTACTGACTGAGACCTAAGCAACCGCTTTGACCTCGATATTTCTGCCTGCCAATTGATGCACCCAACCACGCACGTAAATATGATAGCCTGCACAGCACTAGTGACTGCCATAGCCCACCACAGACCAGGTGCTCCAAAGCCCCAATGAATACTCAAAAGCCCAGCCAGGGGCAGTCCGAAGCACCAGAATGCTCCAAAGTTGACGAGAGATCCAAGTGTCTGACGCCCTGCTCCTCGTATGCTACCAGAGAGGACGTTGCTGACAGCATCGCCCAAAAGAGACAGCAGCAAGGCGGGCAAGCATGACACTACAATCTGAATGACCTGGCACAGTGACATCAAGCAGTCAACAGCAGCAGTGTTCAAGCTGATTGAGGCAGTTGACAGTCTACTGGAGCTCTGTCATAACCCACACATAGTGACCCCTATTAACCCTGAGTAAGTTGATGTAGCTTGCTGTGACACAAACTGCATCATGGAAGTAGCTTATACAGGGATGTGCATTGGTGAACCCGCCACCTTGCAACATAGCATAGTAGTAACTCTGCACTGTTGCTGCTGCATGTCCGAATATATGCAATCTTGCAATCCGACTGAGAACCACTCCCAGTTGCTATGCAAGTTTGCAGGAACAGTCACTGTGGTTCTTGGTCATCAGGTACAGGCTAGCACTGTGACAGCAGCAGGCTTGAATGTGTGTGCTCGAGCTCTGCTTGAATTGTGATCTCAAGCTCTTGTGCACACAAAATTGCAATGCCCACAAAAAGTGTGTTAGACATCGCTATTGCCATATAAACAACATTGTATAGTTTACCTTATCATCATTGGTGAAAACAGCTGCTACGGCATGTGGTGCGCTCCATATCGGCAGAATGATCACCAGCGTCACAATGAAGCCCATAAGTACACCAGTAATGATGGCATTCTTGGCTGCAGCCGGGTGCCCTGCACCTACAAGACAAACAGCAACAATGACACAAATGTTGTCACAAAGCAGGCTGCTGTCAGACGTCCTCAAATACCCAATCCAGCATACAACCATGCAAGACTACATGCACTTCATCTTCTTACCCTGATACTGCCCATATAAGTACTTGCGTCTGCATGCGTGGCGGTGTAAGCTCCTTGCAGTTGCAACACACAAGCACAAAGCCAGCCTCTGTACATGTTGAGTTATCATTGGCTCGCAATCATACACGTTTTACAGCATCTCGGGGGGTTCATCAGTAGTTTTTGGTATCATATCAGCTGCTCGACTCCCAGGTATGCATGATGGGACATCCACCACTATTTGTGGTGACTCA
Organism: Coelastrella sp. M60; assembly: GCA_001630525.1. NCBI lineage: Eukaryota > Viridiplantae > Chlorophyta > Chlorophyceae > Sphaeropleales > Scenedesmaceae > Coelastrella > Coelastrella sp. M60. Next base: position 4,746 of record LWCB01005781.1, on the reverse strand, counting down.
CGTCCGCTGTGCATGCAGCACCAGCGATGCCAGATGACTTGTATCTTGGTAGATCAGAGTAGCAGCATCTTATTCTGACAAGCATACTCACCTAACTCATTGGCCACTCTGACAGAGATGGCTATGCTGATACCGTCAATGACAAAGAACACAACCACGTGTATGCCAAAGCAAACCCCGATGGCGGCAACTGCCAACTCAGCATTGGGGATGATGCCAGCCAGCAAGGTCAACGCCTCAAAGGCCCACCTGCATAATAACACAGCACAATGAAGAGGTCTCTCTGCTGCACAGCACATGTCTGCGGATGGATACATAACAGATGGGTGGCAAGATGCAAGATGCTGGGGTAGCGGCAGCCTAGCAGCTTAGCAGGACTGGAACAATTGTTGTGCTTGATCAAGAGTTGTCGACACTCATGTGTTGATGATGCCCATTCCCGGTTGATCAAGCGCAATACCTCAAAGCTCAGGAACATTCTATGAGAGCAGCTGGCTTGTTCAGAGACGTCTATAAGGGCCACAACTTACATATGGCAAACAACAAGACATACGACATGTTGAGCTCTAAGCAGCCGCTGCTTTGATGTAGCAACCACAGTCAGTTGGCATATTGATACCGGTGCAGTACACTAAAGCAATCCAGATCTGAGTGCTGCCATTCCACTCACCAGTCCAGGCAAATCATTGCACAGGCTGGGACTGCCACTGACAGGTATGCTGGCCAAGAGGACAGACTGCTACGGCTGAAACCAAGCCAGGGCCTAAGCTCTGGGGGTTGCCTGCAGGAGAGCATTGAAAACAGCTATATCACAAGGCAGCACTTCTGCACAGACTGGTGGTACTGAGACAAACAGTTGGCCTGAAGCACGTGGACTGCATTGGCAGGCTGGAATACCTGCTTGTTTGTGATGCATGCACAAACTGAACTAGAAGTTGATAGTGGCAGATGTGGCTGGCTTATATGATTAGCACAGTACGCATCAGGCGTAGCAATCCTAGCAACCTCAGGTTGTGTCAGCACGGATGATTGGCTGTGGCAGAACAGGCACCATGGGAAAAAAGATGCATTGAGGATGTCCAGCTCAGGGCAGCTTCCACCTGCCTCGTACGCATCAGCAGTGACATAAGTTCTGCGATGCCTGTGTGCGACACCTGACTCACTTCTTGTTGTGCCATCCCGCTGTAGCCACCAGCATCACGCACTGGAGCACTTGCAGCACAATGTAGGTCACTGCAGCTCCTAGAAAGCCCCAGCCAAGTGTCTTCATGAAAAGGTTGTTCAGTAGCGGCGTCAAACTTGTGCTTATGAGATTCACAACCACGAGAGGTCTGACTACCTGCTGGGATGAAAGGTAGTTCTGTAGAGCAGAACAACAAAGGTCACAGTCACTATAAAGAGGCACTCCAAGTGGGCCATTCTGCTGTAAACAACAGCATGGTGGCTCATAAAACCAGAACACACATCACATCCCTAGATGCACATCAAGAGCATGGTGACTCATGATACACAACACACATAACATTCCTAGATACACATGAACAGGATGCAGCTCAATAACAGTGCAGCCAGCCACACAATACACGCCGTCAGCCAGGATTGATGACAGAATCAGCAGATACAGAGAACTCCACAGCGCTGTTGCTGCATAGGATAGAAGAGCTATCAGCTAATTTCATGCGTTGGCAGTAGGCTGTTGCTTGTGGTGCATGAGCAGCTACAATCGAGCCACTGACGTGACTCTGGTGCTACCTCAAGACATCGCATCAAGTTCACTGCTCACCTCCAGGCACGTGTTGACTGCTGAAAACAGCAATGCAGGACAGGCCCAGTGGATGTAGGCAGCAGCACCAGAAGCAAGAACATGCTGCTGACCTGGAGTGTGCAGTGCAGTGACAAACAGCAGGACATGAGGTGACTGATCAACAGCTCATCAGTTCTAAGAGGCAAAACCTACCACGCATGCATGATGCGCACTGAACTCCTTGGCCCCTACACCCCTATGCATGTTGTCGTGGTTGGCACCAGCAAGCACACTATGTCGTGTCTGTGCTGGGCCTAGCATCAGGCTGACCAATTCTTGCGCATCTCACCCAGCAGTTTGAGCAATTTTTCTGCCCAGGTCCAGCCCAGCAGTGGCAGCAGGGCTGTCACCAGAGCAATCATCACTCCTCGCTGCAGGATGATGCCCTTCACAGCAGCCTGGGAGGCGCCATGAGCCTGACCAACAAAGGTGGTGATGCCACTGCTGATACCCATCACACTAGAACAGAAATGGCAGCAGCGTCAGCAGCAGCAACAGCATCGACATTCCCATGACTGACAGTAACAGGCAGGCAAACTCAACAGCATGGGCACGTGTATCATTCGGTGTACACTCAGAAAGGAGCGATGGCTCCAGCAGGGATGTGTAAAAGAAGTTGCTATGGACATAGACAGCGGGCAACACCACCAGGTGAACAAGTTGAACTTCAACTGCGATCTATGGTGGTCATCCTCAGGTAATATCCTGTAATGCATGCCAGGCTGAGCCATAAGATATGTCACGACATGAATTATACCACGAGGATGCTACTGCAAAGCGACCACATGAACGTCATGCCGTGCATTGCTGTACTGCTTGCTCATGACAGGGCATGACTGCATGCTGCTGTATGGCAGCAACAATACTCTACTTACAGCGAGAGGCCGGTGATATTGTAGAAAGTTTGTGCTAGAGCCAGGCGAGACAGGCTCAGACTGCTCAAGCGGCCAACCTGTATTGCACCAGCAGCAGCAGCAGCAGCAGAACAGCCTCCAGCAATTCGTCCCAACTTGCAGAACGAGGTAGTGGGCAGCATGATGTACTGAGGGTCACTGCAAAGTGAGGCATGCAACCTCAGTATGCTATTTCGTGCAACTTGTTGTGAAGTTCAAGCCCCTGCATACAGAGTCTGATCCCGGAGTACACATATCTGAATGACTGATCTTCAGAGAGAGTGATATAGGCAGCAGTGCCACCCGCCTGTACCAGTGTATACTGTTGCATTATGCCTGTCATGCTGAGCATTGCTTTACCTGTGATATTGTGATCAACCTATTGACGTAGGATAATACCCCAGTGGCGGCAACAGGTACTGCCAGACGAAGAATCCTGGCAGCAAGCATGGAGGAAGCACCATGTGGGCTGCTGCTGCTGACAGATTATGGCTGGTAATTGTAATCAATTCACCGGCAGATGAAACATTGTATGACCCATTGTTGTGCAGTATTGATGAAACAAGTTACATAGCATTCTCAGATTCCTGTGGGACGTCAATTCGCATTCAATTTGTCCACTGGCATGAGAGCAGGTTCAATGCAGTGCCAGGCCAACCACAGTAAGAGCATAGACACCTGGTGACCTCTTTTCCCCAGGATCCGCTGTAGTCTTCATTAACATCCGCCACAATTATGCACTCATCTCCTGGGTGATGCAGCAGTGGATGCTCTGCGATGTTGTTTTCTTCCATCTTGCAGCAGCTTTACAGCCTGCTCAACTTACAGCCCGCTCAGACAAAGCAGCAAGGGCTAAGTCATCTGTGCTCAAAATCAAACAAGTTACTGCGTTCGAGCAGTAGCCACCAGGCATGCGTGAACAATGCAGGGTTGCCCAGTCGGGAGTCCCATCGTAGGCACACACAGGCCTGTCCTAATCGCCAGCTGGAGATGAGCAGCTACAAGGTGATTGATCAGGTCCATCTTATTGGCTTTCTCATATCGTCACCTCAGGTGCGTCTCAAACATCGTTGCTGGACCCAGCTTTTGAGGCAGAGAGCGCGTTGTTGCAATTTCGTTCGATCATCATCGACCTGAGCCAAATTCGTGACCACCTGACACTGTTGCTAGTATTGTTGCGATGGAAAGCGAGCTTGGCTTCTTGCAAAGTCAAGCTTGGCAAACGATGGCAAAGACGACATGCTATGGCCAGCGCTCTTGCCCAGAGCTGCTTGATCTTCTTGATACCCATAGGTCAGCTTCTAATTGAAGCTCACAGAGTTTCGTATGGACCGGTCCAGAGTTTTCCAGACAGATCGCGCTGCAACTGTAATGTTCTGGGACCTTCGAGAGTCACCTGTGGCGAAACAGCCGACTAGCATATATCAGGCTGCACCATGTAGTGTTCAGACTCGTTTGTTGTTGAAGCGTTCTCTTTCAAATTTATCTGCTTCACAAGACTGCAGCACACTCGATCGCTTTCGGAACTCCTTACGTTCACGGAGAAGGGTCCGCAGTTTCTTGCAGACGGTATATAATACAACGCATAAGGGACTTGGCATAGGTATAAAGTGTTTTGGCAGTAACTGAAGGGTCTGCAAACAGCGGCCATGAACGCCAAGTTCACCAGCAAGGTTGAGTCATATATAGCAACTGCGGCTGAACTAGCGCAGGAAAACAGCCACCAGCAGCTTACGCCTATTCATTTAGCGATATCAATCTTTGAGGACAATGAAGGAGTGGGAAAGCAGGCAGCAGTGAAGTGTGCTGGAGAAGAGACCTATAAGTCTCTGTTGCGCACACTCAGAAAGCGCTTAGTCCGCTTACCCGCCATAGATCCCCCGCCAGATCAGTGCTACCCTAGTAAAGACTTCACTTCTGTTGTCAAGAAGGCGCAAACAGAGCAGAAACGGCGTCAGGATGCCTACCTGGGTGTTGATGTACTGCTGCTGGCCCTCATCAACGATTCAGAGGTGTCCGCAGCAATCGCGGAAGCTGGAGTTACAAAAC